>JARJDQ010020859.1:0-10847 GCA_030264215.1 Geostiba sp. GC000077
AAATATATCCCCAGATAAGTAACTAGCAAGGGAGCCAGTGGATATTGACATATTTTAAATTTCCCGCCTCTCAAAGTTACAAAGTAGTAACCAAATACACAGGGTCCCCAACCTGAGAACGAAAAAATTTGCGCGGGTATTCAAAATTTGATCACGTGGTAATCAGACATTTATGAAGACCCAGTACACTGGGTTCAAAAAAATGAAGCATAAACAAACAATCCTCTTATGTAAAATTTATCGAAACTCTATTTGTCTAAAAAAATAATTCATCAACATTGCGTAATTAGGATGTAAAGTGGTTATATTGTTGTATTTTTTCAGATGGGGTTGGAGGTATTCGAACCATACGATTACCTCGACGAAGAGGACTTCTACGACTCCAATGTGCCGACGAAAATGGAAGCGAGCAGCGAACAGGGCAACAAGCGTCGCGTGACATTCGCGAGCAAATTGTCTTACTTCGAAAAGGTGCGTATTGCGCCATACTAGTTCAATCCAGTAACATAACCTCAAATTCCATCTCCCAAGCGCTCCCAAGTTTGACGTGTCTGACGCAATCTGATGAAACTTGACTAGGCTTAGCCTTACTCAACTTGCACTCGATCAATCATCAAATCATTCACATCAAAAACAAGTATTTGGGCATCATCACCCAAAGTGCTCAAAGTGAACTTTGATAAAAAGTATACACAAAAAAGTTCCTTGCAATCGCACATCAAATAAATAATAGGTTCAGTTTTTATCATCAACCATTATCATTGTTTTGCTACTAGATTTGAATAAATTGCGACTCTATTCGCGCGCTGTCAGCCTGTGAGAGTGAGAGATTAATCAGCAACTCTTTTTTGATTAAGAATTTTATAATTACCGAGTGAGAACTTTCAGCAGTCATCACCAACATGCATATATCATTACTACGCTGGTAGAGTCAATTCACTGGAACCTTACCGATTTTTGACGTTTCGAACTGCAAGTGGGTAAGGGAGATCATATCCCCTCTCTCTTTCACTCAACACCGTTGCGCCGCTGCAGTCCCCCCACCCATCTCCAGTTACAAACGTCAAAAATCGGTAAGGTTCCAGTGAATTGACTATACTACGTTTTGGTACTCGGTATCTATTTATGTCCTTTCGGGAGGATGTGAATACCCGCGACGGGGTTTTCCACAGTCCACAGAAAGATACATGGACGACATGGCGCGTTAGCAAATCGTATGTTTACAAAATACACACATTAGAAGCGCGCGCCCGCTCATTGATCTTTCTGGAGGTTCTTTCGCTCGACCAGTGGCTTAAACCATATACTTAGCCCAAGAATAGTTAAAAATATCACCCCCTCATCATTTGAATGAATTACAGTCACAGTCACAGCCGAGTGACTGATGACATTCCTCCACGATCTATATGATCCAAGTCCAATGACTTCGAACGCTTCGAACGCTTCTAAATTTTATCAAGAATCGTACGATGGTGTCAATTTTTGAGATGCCTCACGATAATTTACTTATCACCCAAATTCGAGCAGTCATTGTTGTGTGCTAAATTTATTCGATAATCGCTGTAAAGTACTCCCACAGATCGCTATCGCCGAGCACTGCATAGTGTTGTGACTTGGGCACTTGGGACGATTTCGAACTGTCGTGTCGTATGGAGTGTCTCCCTCATTATTTGTTTCTTTTCGTGTGGAATAATGGCAGACGGAGTTGGAGGGAAATCGGGGCACCTCGCGCAACTGATACTGACAGGTATATTGGGGGGCGCTGGAGTCAGGGGCGATGTGCATCTCCGAGCGCACTTCCTCTTTGACGTCATCGACGCCGGCACCAACTCACGGACTGCTCGGAGCGATCTTCCGGTGCTAATTTCCAACGCTCGGCTGCGTCGCGTGATTATCGTCCCTTTATTAACTACGGTGAACTCAACTCCCTATTATAGAGATGGATCTTTTGATGCTCTCCGCTCCCCTTGCCCTTTACCTAAAACGGAAGATAAAAAACGGTCATTTCTTATTTCTAACTATCACAAAATCATTGCAACACGACATTCAATCGTGAGGTCATTTTAGGTTAGAGTTGGTTAGAGTCATGGATTCAACAAAAACTTGTGCATGTCCCATTAGAATAAGCTAAGGTAAACTAAGCTAACCCATTCAAATGATCAAAAACTAGTGATGGATATGAATCTTTCATTTGAAATTTCATGAAATTGAAATTGAAACGTATTCACATCTCTATCAAAACCACTCCAGAACAGAAATCACCTTTTGTTTTTTTGTTGCCTCGACAGTTCTAACCTCACTTGGAAAGTCCCAGTTCATTGGAAACTTTGTATCTACTTACGAAATCATTTGGTTGGTACTTTAACGATGATGAAAGTGATGCAACTTTGCGTTATAATGCTACACATTGATGAGAGTACTTCAACACTTCAAGCATAATAATTATCACCTCCTGCCACTGCCAACCAGACCCGTTAGCGGCGCGGCGTTAGCAACGAAAAATAACCTAACTTATTGTTGCGCTTTGCGCCGACGCCGAGTCGTTGCTCTGCGCACACCGCACGGTTATTCATTTGTGTAGCTGTAGCATTACGCAACAGGTCTGGGCCTCTGAATGAATGCAACCTCGCGAAGCGGCGGCAACGATTCATTCAGACCAGTAGTGTTTCATTCATTCTCCTGCTAGCCTGCTACGTTTCCTTCCATGGTTCCATCGTTTCCATTCATTCAGCCTGCCCAGCAGCGCGAGTAGGCTTGCTGCCTGCATTCGTGCGCGGGTTTTGATAGAGTTGGAGTGCGACAAGGCCGACCGTGCCGATGGCGTTGATGCCATCTCCTCGGTCGTTTATGAGTTTGCGTTTGCTTTTTGCTTTTCCTCCAGTCCTCCAGCTGTAATGCTAGCGCAGCCGTTGTTTGCTTAAATAGATGAAGCGCATGGTGCACAACAAATTAAACACTTCACAGCCTTAACTTATCAATTGCCTATCCCCTATCACTATCATCCTATTTGATAACACTGTATACAGATTTATCTACGTTTTCAGTACCAAGTCCAGGTCCAGGTGTATGTCGAAACACTCAAAACTCGAAAATCTAAAATATGATACAGATACACACAGTGATACAAATGCAAACATCTGGCTAGAGCGATAGAGTGCGTGTGCGTCTAATTCTAATTATAAAGAATTATATTTAAGAATCGGGCTCATCGAAGATGACGCTAAATATTGTCACGCGGGCCGTTAGCGTGATTTATTCGCAATCAGCCGCTCAGCGCGTTTGATATTCGAACCGAACTGCTGGAACAGCAGTGCATTTTTCTTGGGATGCCAGCAAATGCTGTTACTTGACGGAGACATTCTGGGTTTGCATGTGTGATGTGCACCAACACCAAGTGTCACCAAAGATGGAAACAGTGGTTTTGCTGCCGATCGCTATTTCTAGAATGACGTGCGATGTTGCCATTTAGAAAATGGTGTATCTACAGTTATTACTCATTCCCCAGGTCCAGGTATACTACATACACCACATCAAAACAATCGTTTTGCATTTGGTGCCAAAAACCACTTCTCAGTATCTCAGTAATCATCATCTCATAATTCATTCATAAATAACTTTAGCACCGTATAAAACGTTAAGTCATTATCTGTGTATACTCAGTAGTAATAAGTGCTTTATTACATTACTTAAGTTTAAGTCTAACTGTCGTAGCATCGCAGCAATGTAGAGACTAGAGAAGATTAATTTAATGCTGCTACTTGTTGCTTGTTGGACTGGACACGATGCTTCATGTTAGCAGGGGAATTAAAACGCGTATTGTCACAAGTCACAACTGACAATCAAGAAATGTCTTAATTAACATTTAACTACTTTAATAGGCGTTACATTAAATCTGGACCCAAAGAAATGTTCGCTTCTTAGAACTATTAGAACTAGATGATGTAAATTCATAAAGTTCAATGTTTATACCCTAACTTTGCAGTGAAAATATACATTGACAATATGTACACATTCTGGTATCACATGTTCAGCTTCACGTGTATTTTTTAACCCCAACATGCTAATCGTCAGCTCCTCAGCTCTTAGCTCAACAAGATGTTCGGGCTAGACAAAGACTGAACACCGAACTTGATAGCTTGCTCATTCTGCTTATATCATATATTTTATGCTACCAGCTACCAGATGCAGACCGTGCGTGTTTACAGGGCAGGGACAGAGACAGGCATGATGCAGTGGTGCGGTGATGACGCGAAGCATGGTGGTATGGTTCTTCTGGTGGAAGACTGGAAGCCATGGAGAAGCTGCTTCCGAATGAGTTCTTGTCGCCTCATCTTCTCTTTGCTGTGCTGTGCTGTGCTTCTGTACATTGCCGATGTTGAATGTTGAGGCATGAGAAGGCCTGAGGTCGAAGCGTCGAAGTTTTTCTGCATGACACTTCACTCGTTCACTCTTCAGTCATCGACCGTTGCCGTTGCGCGTTGCACCTTGTATGAAGTATGCGTGGATTGAACTGACGGGCCTGACGGCGCAAGTGGAAATTGATGCAGTTCTTGGAAGTAGTCATTAGCTCCGAAGCTCCAATCGTTCAATCAAATGCAAAGTCAAGTATAGAGAAGAATTAATTTGATGTATATTGGGTTGCGTGCAGCACCTCGAGTCATCGACGAACGACGAAAATAAACTTCATAACCTCAAAAGAGTCAAAGAAATCAGCAAATGAGCAAACGAAATATTCTGTGTTTCAGTGTTTCTGAATGTGTAAACTGTATGTGTAAAACGGTAAAATATGTACGTACATGACTTTGAAGGAGTGTTGGTTCGGTTCGGTGGCATTCATTAATGTGCACATCGTCGTTTTCTTCTGCATTCGTAATGCGCGGCACGTATTAGCGTCATTTATAAATTTCAGCGGCTGCCTCCACACCCGCTTCGCCAGCTACCAGTCTTCAACCGTTTTCATATTCATTTCTAACCTAAACGCGCATTTCATATGAATGCGAGTGTATTCATATTTTCAGTCCGCAGCAATATATCAATGCAACGCTCCACTGCTGCCGTCCATTGTGAGGCCGAAATAAAATTAGATACGCGTTTTATTTTCGATGCGTAGCGAGTGTTTTTCTCTCGGCTACGAACACCTCAATGAGAGGGCCTGCTGCCTGCGTAAATAATGCCGGGTCGCCCGGGCGTTATTATTATATTTGAAGAAAATGAAGAAAAATTACCTCAGACCTCAGCTCCTGCACGCCAGCACTGCCGGATGTTATGATTCCAACCATTCCGACCTTTTAGCTTTGTATAACTTGGAAATGACACTGAAATCAAGCGTGAAAAATTGGGGACTAGACACGTTTACCATTTACCCCTCTTACTATTCCTATAGAGATAGAAAGCCTAGGAGCTAGAAGCTAGACGACATTCTTCCTACGCCTGAAGATTTGTCACTACCGTATACTCAGTAATTAATTGTTGTTTTGAGTTATGTCCAGTTTCTTTAGAGCTCTTTTATGACTTAAGTGTGATTGCCATCATTCTTCTTTGGACGTTAGTGAAGTCGTTTGGATTCGTGTCGCATATCATATAGATATATATAAATTCGGTGCGAGTCGGTGTCTATTGTCTTTCTTCAGTTTGGTTTTAAACGATGCATAAATTTACACGGCACGCACACGCGCAGTCGATGAGGAGAGGCTACGGTATAAGTCTGTCTAGTGTCTATATGAGGAGGTGTTGTATGCTTATATGGGATGCGGAGACAGCATTAGAATATTTATTAATGCAGTCTTCATTCTTCAAGACTGGCTGTTTTGTACTGTAGTCATAGTTATAGTTATAGCCATTGTAGTCTGCGTGCAGTTCCATCGTTCCCTCGTTCCCTCGTTCCATGTCTCTCTCGGGAGGTCGGAGGTGTTTATTATCGACTGCGACTGAGTCCAAGATTTTGCGTTTTCTTCAACATTCAAATAAACTCCGCTCCTAACCAATCCTAACCAAGAAATAAAAGTTTCATCAGTGTATTTTAAAAGTCACATAATGAAGTTTTCCTTCCGAGCGGAAAGTCACACGGCTGAAAAAATACTCGTTACTCGTTGCTTACCATTTCCACATTTTCCACCGCATCGAAATGACGGGCACCGAACCGTCATTTCGATACTTAAAATACCACTGTAGCGCAGCGCGGCTAAAAAGAATCCTAATGATGTGGAAAAAGCTCTCTGCTCGCGGAAGGCTCGGGGAAGCCTTTGGAAGTGTGGAGGTGCTGCTGGAGGTTTTAATACATCAAACGGCGAGACAGCGTGACATCGAGTAGCGCAAGACAAGACGCGCTGCGCTCTCCACACCTGAATGAAAAAAGCAAAAACTATCTCTATCATTTGAAGCGCCCGGGTAGTCAGCGGCGTGACTTCGCGCGACTTCTTGTGATATAATTATGTATGTTTGACATCCGGTTAACTGCTGGAAATACGCCGAATGCAATACGTGTGCTGCGTGTATCGCTATGCAGCGGCGGATTGATATAAGTGTCCGACACTTCCGTTGTTCTTTGATATTGTTGTCATCTTGGGGATTATTTCAGCCGAAAGAGTTGCGAAGAGAGGAAACTGCAGATAACTTGTGGTATTACAACGTTATTTTTAGGTTATCTGAGAGTCTGAGCTTTAAACACTTACAAATACAATGAGTGGCTATTGAATTCTTGGTCGGAGTTGGTCGGAGTTGATGAATGTAAGGTATGTAATGGTATAGGCCCAAATAAAGGTTTAATAATATTGAATTCTTTTTTTCGCCCATCCACTAATGATTTTCATAATAAGCAAAAAGTTTTAATTAATTATTGGAATTTTTGCACATCATCGGTTCGAACTGTATGCAACCCCATATACACACTTAATTTCAACTTCAGTTCACCAATTTTCTCAAAATTATGAAAATGAAATAAGATGTCATTCACGAATCACGATACACTAACCTCCATCTCGACCCGACTCAATTTCCTTATGACCACCTTATGACTGTACAAACTATTGTGAAATTGGTTGCCTATAGTAGGTCATTGCAACCTATTAAAAATCAGCAGTTCTGACGCGTTTGAGATGTGGCTGGCACCACCTAGTCTTATACAAATGGTATTATTTATTTAGCTCCCGCAAAATAGGGCAGTAAAGGTCATCTAACATGCAGATTGGCGAAGAAAGTAACGTAAGCAGTTTAAGCTGACGTGAGATATGAGTCAAGGTATTTTACATATTTAGCAAATGTGGATGAAATTTTCCACGAGAAGAATGGTTTGTTTCGATTGACGTCAGGCAGTAAGGCGACAAGCAATTTGATGATAATGATGACAAATTTATCAAACATTTTACGTTACCAAGAATGTCATGTTCTCATGTTTATCCAGAGTAAACGCTATTGAAGTCTTTGTTTGGAGTATAAATATTTGCAAATTAACGTCTGCCGGGTCTGCTGTCTGCTCTTCTCCAGATTCTTTTGACAACTTAATATTGAAAGTTGTGCTATAAAGCGAAAATATGCTGTTTGACTTCTAACCAGTTTTTTCTCCTAATTTTTGAATGATCACTTGTATAGTAACCTTGAACTTTATTTACGCGTAGCGAGCAACATTGATGATAAAACTGCACTCTGGTTGTGTCACAATTTCATTCATTGCGGATAGTGTGCCACTGCGCTGATAAACACAAAACTACTGTAAAAAAGAAAGAAAACCAATCTCTCCCATAACCTATTAACGAATCCAATGTATTTGGATTCCCCTTTCATAAACGTATTCACGTATCCAAAGTTATCGTCTTGCATTATTGGCGATATCATGAAAGATAAGCAATCATATTCACACATTACACTTATAATATGTAAGTCATTTGCCTCAGGCACATTATAAACGCAGCGTCATTTGAAAACTTTGTGCGTGTATAAACAGATCAATGATGATCAACATTGTGTGATTTGAGTGCGGATTTTTGACGTGTCTAATCCTAATGAATGATTTCGCCCGCAGTGCGAGGACCAGCACGTGGATGCGATGGTCATCTTGAAGCAGGAAGCGCAGGACGATAATGAGGAAGCGCTAGTGCCGAAGTCGATCGGGTCCATTCAGAAGGTGCCTTCAATCAGCGACCTGTCGGATCCGGAAGCATCCTTAGGTGAGTACGATTACAAAATATACAGCAACATTGATCCATGACCATGACCATCATAGAAATCATCAAATTATGATGACTCATAAAATTATGAAACTTAATAACAATAGGAAGTGAGTGCTCAGAGTGTTGAATATCCGAGAATATCTGAGACCTGAGAGTAATTCCACAGATTGTTCTATTGTTTGCTCGCTGTTTATTGTACGGCTGGTGAACGACATGTACGAATATGACTGATTAATCAACGCGATTAAAACATAAAACATGAGAGTATGAGACAGCACGCCGACACGAAACACGCTCATTATCATACGGGATCGTTCATGCAATGTGTGAACTTACAGGCCTTACAGCATGAATAACATGATACAATTTAATCATCTATCATCTCTCATCTCGTATGTGATCGTAAACAAAACGCGTTCAACATAGGGACTTACAGACCCTCTCATTCACACAACTTCACAACTCCATGAAACTATGCGTTGGTTAGTACACTCAGTACTTAATACAGATACAGTTTAATCTACGTATCTACGCTCTACGTAATGGTAATTTGGTAATATCTAATATGATGAATGAATTGGCTAATCTTTGGAGTATACTTGGTCCCTTATAAAATTTTACGAGGTAAGCAAACAGAGCTTGTTAGTGCAAATAAAAAATGCAAATACTGGACGTGATCTCAGCAGGGCAGGCTTAGTGTAAATTGAGTTGCCTAAGACGATTTACGATTCTGACTTTTAATCGATTCATATGATTCACTAGCACTAGAGACTAAAGAGTAACAAATATTAAATATTATGAAATTTATCAATCGACAAATGTATGTATGCTTTACGTCTATACTAAGTGGGCGCAATTTTCGCTGGGCGCTGGCAATCAATAACATTAGGAACAGTCTCGTTTCCGATTTTCGGAGAGTAGAATTTGGTTATGTTGAAAATTTTCCGTAAAAGTTAAGATTGTCGGCCAGTCATGTAAGTTCTGCATAAGAGTATTTTTCGTGTGCAGGACCTTAGTATACAGGGTGTGTTTAAATTCGTGGATAAAATTTACATAGCGCTAAATCTGAAACGAAAAGTTTCAAAAATGTTCAGAGAGTCTTCGTTTGGCAGTGAGAACCAATCAAAGAAATAGAAGTCCGGCATTACGAATTCCGATATTATAAAACTTATAGTTTGTAATTGCTATGGAAACAGATTTCTTTCAACTCTGAGAAGGTGATAAGTGACATAAATAGGTTAAATGCTTTGCTGAATTAGCTATTGAATTACACAAGCTGAAGAGACGAGTGCATATCAGCATATTCTATGGTGTTAGACATTTTGAAAAGTATGCACAATATTTTAATTTTTCATTAATTTTTGTTTAAATACTGTGAAACCATGGAAACTATAAATTATCTAAGTATTAAATGAGACATTGCCAAATTCACATTTTATTAATGATCCTATTTAAAGCTCCTGTAACATTTTAGTATGCATCTTAAATCAACCTAAATCTAACTTATTGCAGTTATCAGTCATTTTAATTTATAACAAATAAACTGCATGTTAATTTACAAAGATAAACTTTTCGTTTCAAAATTAGCTCAAATTGCGCTTTGTAATTATTATCCGCGAATTTATACATACCCTGTATTTGACTTTTCTTCTTGTTTTGATCTCTCCTATTATCCACTTAGGTGTGTAAAGTTTTTTAGTAACACTCTGTAGATCAAACATTTTTAACGAATTATCAAAAAATGTATTTTCGCAAACTTTAATCATTATTTGGACGAAAGATCCCCCTACTTTTAAGATGAAAGAATACTTTATTTCACAATCAGAGTAAAAAGTAAACATCTTAGATGTGAACAGTGTGTTGTGTAATAGTGTAATATTTGACGGTCGCGCAAGTTAAGTGAATCATTGTATTCATTCAGCATTCATAGTTTTATTTATAGTCGTCGTTTAGTCGTATAGTCTCGTAGTAAAAGTTAACTAAGTTCTAGTTCTAGTTGCTTTGGCTTCAACTAGCGACATGAACATCATGGACATCAGTGATTCAAGTCTAGTAGTGTGTCTATTCCGTATTCCATGTCCATCAATTGTATTATTCGCAAATGTACTACATCTACATGTTACATGGTGATGGTGAGTGACTAGGCGTAGCGCGTAGAGTGCGGGCAGTTTAAATAAGGGATCACCAATGAGGATGTGACAGTTTATTTCATTGAATAATGAGCTTGCATGCATACAAACACGCTAGAACAGTTGTAATTCTATTAGCCATTAAGCTCTCCTCACATTGCTTCACTTCATGTTCATTGCAATTAATAATTGGGTCAATAATTTACATTTTTGTTTCATTCATTTCATTCAGCATTCAAAAACACTCATTACAACTTCTGAAGTTATTAACTCTTGTCTTTTATCTTCAACTTGTGCTTTGTGCAATTTTTTTAAATTAATAAATACAGGGTGTATTAATTCTTGGGCTTACATATTCCGATATTATAAAACTTTTGTATTTTGTAATTGCCATGGAAATAGATTTATTTCAACTCTGAGAAGGTGACAAGTGACATTAATAGGTTAAATGCTTTGCTGAATTAGCTATTGAATTACAAAAGCGCTAGACTGGAGTACATATCAGCATATTCTTTTCAAAATTATGTACAATATCACCAATTGACCGTAAAAT
>JARJDQ010020863.1:0-10689 GCA_030264215.1 Geostiba sp. GC000077
TGTAAGAAATTTGCCAGAGTTATATGTAAGCCTCTCAGGGGGTTGCAATGAAGGTGCACCGAAAAGAGCATTTTCTTGGCTTTCTGAATCCGCAAAGAAACTTGAAAAAATAGCGTTCGGAAAATATCTACGATTTTCCGCCGTATTTCATCAAAATATCGGTGTTATATAGCAGATTTGTTACAAGTGTGACGCCGCCTTTATACAGTGTTGCCCAATGAAAATGATGAATTAAGGGTACCCTAATTGTAGTACAGTGAACAGGGGGACCTCGGGGGATCAGTCTAGATTGGATAATCACCAGGGACGCGAATAATGGCACATATTACAGTCGTTGCCTACACCTACGCCTCTACCCTAAACGAACTTTTCCGATTAGCGACGTATTAAAACTTACTAACTGCTTTGCAGAGAGTGTAGAGTGATATTATGGGCGATGCATTAAAATTATTCCCGGTTTTCATACGAATACGCCGCTGCAGGCACACCAGTGCGCCGACGAGGCATCGGTTGGCCTTAGCCAGGTCATCGTCCGATAGCTGACCACGTCCAGCACCGGGCATCGGCCAGCAGCCCGTCCCTGCCGTCGTTAAGCATATGCAGTGCAGTGCAGTGCACCGAGGACAGAGCACAAACATCAATGCACATAAAAATATTACATCCAAACATCACCATCATCAAAGAGCAATGGGGTATGGGAATAAGGGTGGTAAGGGGGGGAAAAGGTGCAAAACGCCAAACTCACATAAGTCCTTGGTGTAGACGTGCTCCGGTGGCATCGGCCGTTTGTGCGTGGCGTTGTAATCGACACCCTCGAAAGCGTCCCCGTGCACTGGCGCGTCGAAACGATTATTAATTGCACTGTTGTTCGGCGTGCTGGCCGGCGGAGGCGCGGTCGTTTTGCTCGCAGTGCCGCGAAGGCGCGGAAGCGCTGCTTGCTGCTGCGCTATTGTCCTCGACGGCGGCGACGACGAGTAAACATTGTCTTTCGGTATGGTGCGGTTGCTGCTCCAGTTGCTGAAGGTGGTGCGATAGGTGCGCCGTCGCTTGCTGGTGCTCTCAATTCGATTGTCGCCGTTCAGTTTAGAATATGAGTGACCATGGTCAATTATGCTAATATCACTTGGTAAATTGTTTGCACGTGGCGTACTTAATACTATGCTGGAAGTTTGCAGTTGATGGGAAGTGGAAGTGGAATCATGTTGGTGCGGCTGAATTGGTCTATGGGCATGCGGGGTGAATTGAACTAGCGCAGTGGCCGCATGGCACCTCGCCGCTATCGTCACGGTGGCAAGGGCGAGCAACAGCGCTGCCAGCAGGATGGCACGATGCGGCTGCCGGTGGCAAGAATTTCGACAGGATGGCGGCGGACGCGTCGCCGTGGTCTGCTCGCCGACCAACCTTCCGGCATATAGCGCACGCACGGTGAACTCGGCGGAGCGGACAGCGTCAGCAAACGATGCCCGTCCGCGATCCGCACATCGATGTGGGTCTCTGTCAATCAGACGGCCGGCCAGGACAACATGCAGGAGCACAATCAGCAGCACACTGGGCGGCGCACAGGCGCGCACCTTCCCGAAGACGATCACCAGCAGACGCAGCAGTATCCAGCAATCAATCTCGATCCACGGCGATGCTCCTAGCACATGCTTCTTCCGGCTGCGGCGTTGGATCCCACTCGGCGACGGCAATATCAGATCTTCGATCAATATGTGCATAAACATTGCATATCACCGCCAGTGTGCCCAAAACCATCTTGGTACCAGTTGGCTACGGTTGAACTTGGCGCACTGTCACTTGGTGTTGGTGTTGCAAGCGCGACGTCCTTCATCCGCATAATCGTCATGGGTGTTGCATCTGGATCGATCTGCAAATCGAAAGACGCTTGTGGAAATTAATCGGGTTTATTATAATCGCTGGCGAAGGGGCTAGACTTATTCAGTCACCTCTTAAAATCGAATAAATTCCTTATATAGTCAAAGAACATACAATTAGATGTTGTATTTTGACGTAACACTTCCATATTTACGGTAGGCAACCACACATACATATTATGGCTCGCTGAAGGAATGCTTTATCTGATTGGTTCTCTCAGTGCGCGAAGTAATCAGCTGATTCAGTTGCTGTAATTTCTGTTTTGCGGCTACAAATATTTACACACACAGAACTTCACGGTACGAAGCAAGTTTTGATTTTCCAGTCACAATAAGGAAAGCATCGAAATATCCTTCAACTACGTTTATTTTTCTCAGTTGCCAACACAACTAACCAACATGTTTTTGGTGAAAACTAAACTCCCCTAAGCGATTTGTAGTGTGACTCATCGGGTAAATTTTAATCAAACTTTAATCAATTTTTTCACCACTTAGGAGGGGCTACAAAAATCTCCTAAGTGTAACTTGTCATGAGGAACGATATACATTTTTTGGGAATACCACTGAACAAGTCGACTGAATATTACAATGCTAGTGTAGTGTGATTGTGGCCGGCGCGGCGAAGAATATACAACCGCGCACGCCGCCGCCGGTGAGCGTGAACCAGTCTAGCAGCAGCGCCTGGCGTTCTAAAAGTGATGCTCTGGCACCGGCCCAAAAGTCCGCGTGGCGCATGTGTTCGTCAGCGGCGAGCACACCTCTGGAATCCACCCGTCCCCGAGCGGGGCCCGCCATTTGTTTCGCCACTTTCGTCCCGAACTCCCGATGCCCCGAACAAATGCGCGCGGGATTCGCCGTGGCCTGATAGAGGATCCCCAGGTCTGCCGGCTGCATGTTCGCCATACCAAAACCACATTCATGCGCACTGCAGTGTCAACGTGCTGTGCTGCGTCTGCCTGCCTTCCCAAAAGTCGACAGAAAAATTCAACAACCGCGCGCGTTCATTTGCCAATGTTCCTGTTCCTGGGGAGCTTGCAGAGTGTGCAACATTAAATTCCTTTCTCAAAACACACGCCCGTACAGCCGTACACTTTTAGCTACATTATTTCAGCTTGGTATCTTGTGGTATTTGGTAATGATTGATTGAAATACGCGAGTGGTGCAATTGGTGTATCTTAATAAACCAGTAAACGAGTAAACGAACCCACAACTATTTGCCATAGTTCAAACTTTTTGGCAGTGGCAGCAAAGAAGCGAATAGTTCTCGGAGTTAAAAATACCTATTTGCTACAGTCTGGTGTTGGTTGTGGACATTTGTAAAGCAGTACAGGCGATGCGGTGTTGTAGACGTTAGTATATTTTGCGCGAATGATCAATTTTTGTCACACACACTTGATTGTTTCGTGTCTGCATGCGCTGCGAAATATAATTATAGAAAAGCCAATCAACCGTTGACCTCGCCACCTCGGCGCCCACAACGACATAATCAACAATAAGTGCCCAAAGTGCCCGAATTGCCCGAAATGATTGCATATTACAATAACCTATAGTCTAGTGACAATGCGTTTCCAAAACAATACAATCGCAATCGGCAGTTAAAAAGTTGAAATATTTCGTTCAGCAATCAAAACTTCTCCTATTTGTTCATTCGGCGCGTGTGCTGACGGGCCTGACGGAGACTCTGTACCCTGATGCATAAAAAAACATGTAAACGTTATGCACACATAATGGTTCCCGTCTGCCTCGTCGCCTCGTGTCTCAAGGTCGCCGATGTAACACGAATGTCACCGCATACGGTGATCGGTGACAATGGCTCCCAGTCTCCCAGACTTTGCGAAAGAGTTTGATCAGCGCATTATTATTAATGGTTGTTGTGTGCGTTGCACCAAACGCATCAAATACCTACTTGAGCCCTTTCCGTTTCTGATCGTGCGCAACGTGAGTCCGCCGTCTGCGCTTGGGCTAGCCGTGTGTGTCGTAATCGTAAGCACTAAATTTTATTGCGAAGCACAATGATATTTTACACTCGGCATCGCCGCGAGCAGCACACACGCGCACAGAAACTGTCCGGCCCGCGCGGCTTCGCGAGAATTTGAGGTTCGCGCGATCGGCGGCGGTTCCCTAGCTCTAGCAACTGGTAGTTCTCCTCGCCAAAAAGAGCCCGGCCAGGAGCGCAATATCCAAGTCAAATATACATTCACACACCAATAATAAACAGTCCAAATTTCGTCTGCTTCTTCTTGAATGTTGAATGAATAACAAAAAAAGCGCGCGCGCGCGGCGTCCACGCGCAAAGGGTGAATGCGGCTCTATCGTGCGACACACGCGTCTTTATTTTCACTTGGGTAATGTTTGTTGTTTAGCGCTGCGCGTATTGAATGTGATGCTGTGGTTTGATGAACTTTGTTACTGCGGGGGCCCGATTTCAAAGAGACGCGCTGCGAAATTCTTACATCCGAGTGGTGGTGCACCGGGCGTAAAGGTCTCGTGCGTGATTCGGCGGCGGGGGGCCGGGGGCCGCAGATTCATCACAGAAACGCTCGGGGCGGTTCGGCGCTCTCAGGTTTTCTTTCGTTCTCTTTTTTTTGCTCTCTTTGAAGCGTTTTGCAGTCGATGTAATGCGAATTGATGCAACAACTCGCAGCGCTATGTCGTCACATACTGACGTCTCCGCCGCCACCCGCCAGACAGTGTACTCTCTGGGTACCGCCAGACGAAAAGCCGAGGCCTGGCTTCGGTCTGTCTCGTCGAAAGGCGAGACCGGCCGTGTGCGTGTGTTTGGTAGCGTTGCCGAGCGCACGGGCGCAGGCCTCGCGCAGACGGTAACACAACCGCGCGATTTTGTCGCGCCGATAGTGGTTTTGCGCGTGTAGTGGCGTACTCGCGACGTGGTGCAGACCGTAGTGCAGGCGATGGTGTGTGAGTGCGCATCTGGCGCGACCGGCGAACTCGCACTCGTCGCCTCGCAGCTCGCAGTGGCGCTGTGCCACAGTCCTT
Organism: Geostiba sp. GC000077; assembly: GCA_030264215.1. NCBI lineage: Eukaryota > Metazoa > Arthropoda > Insecta > Coleoptera > Staphylinidae > Geostiba > Geostiba sp. GC000077. Next base: position 4,872 of record JARJDQ010020863.1, read on the forward strand.
GTCGACGGGTCGGCTCACGGCTCACAGGACAAAAAATTATGCGTGAAATCCTCCTCACGCTCTTAGGAACCCTAAGAAAGTGGAAAGTGTTCAGCACCTGTAATAATAACAAAATGTACAGCATGTATACCTTCAGCAGGTTACCGTAAACCAAGCCTAAATTATTAAAACCCTTACCAAATATTTCTAAGGTTTTGGAAATGGAATCTACGAATTGTTGCCGTCTTCCAATTTGAAATGTCTGTAGCAACTTCTAGTATTCTACCCAGCAAGTAACACACCCGCAATCACATTAAAGTTACAACAATTTTTTTTTTAGCACAAAATCTTAGTTTCAATATCATAATATCTCAGTTTACTGTGTTTTTGGTCGATGGTCGCTTTCAAGATATCACAAATTTGCTTTTGTTTATGCAACTAACGCCCTCTGCAAAATTCGCTCTTTGCTTCGAACGTGATCGAACTGTGGATCGAACTTTTCTAAAGAACTCTCCGAATTCTCTGCATCGCAGCGCCATCTTAACAAAAAAAGTTAAAGCTCATTTCTTGGTTATTTTTTGACCATGTGCATCCGCGCTTGTTTAAAGAATTTCAAATAACTACAAAAGTGATTTTTAATTATAATATTGAATGAACAATGGCCACCTGCAAAATACACAATGTGCGCTTCTATAAGCCAAAGCCGAAAGCGATTTATTGCATGACATTTAACAAGGAAATACAAAAATTAGCACTGTCCAGGTAAATTTGCAGTCTCTAACTTTAAACGAAATCCCAAGGATATCTTAAAATCTTTATTCTACAGGTCTGATGCTTCCATTGAAATATGGAACCTAAAGGACAGTCCGATAATGGAAAAACGCTTTCCGCCATCAGTGAAAAACTTCAGCATTGAAGGCCTAGCATGGTCAAAAAGCAGATTATTCAGTGTCGGCTTGCATGCCCTGCTCTTTGAATATGACCTCAAGCAATTGAACATCAAGCAGCAAACCAGTGTCACAGGCCAAACAGCATTCTGCTTGGATGTGAACCAACAAAACACACACATTGCAATTGGCACTGAGCAGGGCTACTTGAACATATTCTCCATTGCTGAGAATGACTTGGTGTTTGAGAAGTTTTTGGACAAACAAGAAGGCAGAATTCTATGCCTCAGCTATGATGATTCAGGAGAGTACATTGCATCTGGAAGCATGGACACAATCAGAGTGTGGAATGTAAAGACAGGTCATGCTATTCACAAGATGACAACAGGCAGATCTGAAGCTAACAAAGCAACAATAGTCTGGTGCATTGCAATCACTAGGAATTTCACAATCATCACTGGTGATTCCAGAGGAAAGCTATCCTTCTGGGATGGCAAAATAGGTGCTCAAACTGAGAGCTATCAATCACACAGGGCTGATATTTTATCATTGTGTCTCTCTGATGATGGATCTGAGCTGCATTGTGCTGGCATTGATTCAAATATCATCTGCTATAAGAACATTGCAGTTCGCGACGACTGTCACAAGTGGGTGAAGAGCATCCAACGTAAAGTGCATGATCACGACGTGCGCGCACTAATTATGAACAAAAATCACTTGTATTCAGGTGGTGTGGATGGTTATCTTGCTTGTAGCTATCACCCACCGAAAACTCTGGTTAAATATGCACCGATTGCTCAACATCCAAGCAATTGCATTGAACTTGTTACCAATGCTACCGAATCCGGCTCTAGATATATATTGTTAAAGTATCCAAAGTCTTTGGAGTTGTGGACAATGGGTAATGTTGATTCAGAGGGTGATCAAGGCAAAAACGAGAATTTCGGCTCGGAGAAACCAAAAAAGTTACTAGTGCTGCAAAGACAAGTAAAAACTGACTTAGGCGTAAAAAGAGAAGGAATGATTTGCAGTAGCATTAGTTCCACTGGAAATTACATCGTCTTCAGTACGATGAGCGTACTGAGACTGTTTAAGTTTGATTATACCGTTGATGAAGAACCATCATTAGAAGCTTGTGATTTGAAAGATGAAACTCCTTGTGTTAATGCACTATTCACTCCAGATGGGAAACAGTTGATTATTGCCCCACAAAATGGCGATTTGCACGTTTTGACTATTTCTGATACTGAGACAACCAGAGAACAGATAATTTCCACAGAAAGATGTAAGTCCTAGTTTATTCTGTGAAATCTATGTATTTCTTTTACAAAAAGTGTTTGATGTAGATGTTCAAGACACAATCACTTTTCTGAAGATTTCCCCATGTGGTCGATATTTAATTGCGGCTGATCCTGAATCGAACATTGCTGTGTGGAAATTGAAGTCACGTGCATGGGAATTTTATTTCAAACTTCCACGGAATTCTTGCAGTCCTACAGCAATCGCAGTTAAGGGCAATTCAATGTCTTTAATCATAGCATACACTGATCACAAAGTAAGTGTTGATGTATAAAATATAGTAAATGAAAAATGAATGTTTTATATTCTAGATATCTGAGTTCAATCTACTTACCTGTAAACTGGCGGACTTCTCAACCGAAGTTGTGATTAGAAACAACAAATTGTTCACGAGAAACTACCCGATACGAAATATCTTGCACTGTCCATTCAATGATACGATTTTACTACATGATGATAGTAATATTCAAGTTATCAACCGTAAAAAGGTGAGTAGATACTATTTTTGATTGCATTGCTTGTGATCATTAATTATTTTGTAGAAAGTTCTGCCAAGCTCACCAAAATTCGCTAGAATTGATGCATCAGCGAAGGAGGACGACAAATTGTCGATTCATGCTATTAAGAAATATAAGGTTTGTACTTTGTTTCTATGTTTCTAATTTATTGATGAAACTTTCATTGGTGTAATTTTCTTTGTTTTAGCACCTTGTTTATTTAGGTGCCTTGTCAGATAATGAATTGGTTGCAGTTGAAGTGAGCCCACTCTCTTTGTTAGAACAACTGCCACCTGGATTCAAATATAATGCATTTGGAACGAAATAAAATCTAAGATGCGACTAATAAATAATTTTCATACTACTTGTTGATGCTCTTAACCACTCTTAACCGAGAAATATGACTTCTGCTGGTTCATACAATGGTGCCATTGTTACCTTGGGTGATCTATATAGTTGTCCATAGAGCTCCAAGTTATGATTTTGTTTTTCATGTCTCCATCCAACTTCACCTTGAAATAAAGCACATTTCATTATATTCCTTCTTTCTCAAGCGATTTCATTAAAGCATAAAACAACCTGCTGTTGTTCTTGGGTACAGTCTACATGCAGATAGCTTCCAATCATCTTCAAATTGTGCTTGTTTAGTTCCACTGCATCCTTGGACAAGTTTTTTGTATTCATCTTCAGTGAATCCTTCCGATTTTGCCATTTCAAGGCATATCTATAAGTTGGAGTAAAAGAGGGTAAAACAGGGTTTACCTGTTTAGCATAGCGATTTGTACCTTGTTAAAGTGAAATTTGGACCATTTGTCAGAGTTTTGAACTTTTCTATCTAAAATGATTTGTTCCTTACTGAAAATATTTGTTTGCTTAAGGTTACAAAAACGGCAATCTGCAAGCTGTGTAGTAAAACTTACATTACACCGTCTTTCTGTACATAATTTTGGAACTTTTGACCCGAATTCTTTTCCTCCATATTTTAACTGTTTACAACTTGTTTAATCAATAATTTTCTAGAAATAGAATAATCGCATAAAAGTCCAAAGTGGTCCAAAGTTTCAGAAGTAACTAAGTAAGCAAAATGCTCCGTCGCTCCGTGAATTGATTCATTTAGATTTAATAGGATTTTATGTGATTTTGATTACGAGGTTGTAAGTTTGGTAAAACGAGTACGCCTTGTACAGAAAGTATCCATATATGGTTTTGCTCAGCTCGCAAGTTTACTTTCGATACTTTTCGCTGCTGTATGTATAAACTGTATAAAGTGCGAGTGTTTGCTTGCGCCGACCTCGTTTGCCTTTGATAATCGAGGCGCAAAGATACATCAGCAACTGTTTTAAAATTTCGGTAATTACGTTATTGTTCACCTAAAATCCATAGTATTATGCACACCGAACCATCGCGTCGTCACTAATTACCCAGATTGAAAGTTTTCTTGACTATTGAATGCGCTTATCAGTAAGAATTTGTATTTGCCGCTGAGCGCTGATATTTATTTCTTTCCTGCTTCGTTAATGGTGGGGACCCTTTTTTATAGGTGTGGTAGTGATATCTCCTTTGGTGATTCACTCGCTCGAAATCGTCTTTTCGTCGACGTCGCTGGACATTTTCCATCGAAAGAAACAGCCTGCTGTGTGCTTCACCCCAACGTGCATTGAATATCAATCAAGTAAGTTGAAAATGTGTAGCTTCAAACCCTGCCCGGGTGAATTTCCAAATTCTAATCGTTCTAACCTCATTTGCTGATTTTGCACATAAAAATTTCGTTGTTTTCTTCGTTACTCAGCGCAATTCTTTCTTCTGTTCTTCATCAATTGTAGAATGTCTTCCCGTAAAACCGTTTCTCGTCGTGGCACCGCCAAAAAGCGCGCACAACGCGCCACTTCCAATGTCTTTGCCATGTTTGATCAGGCACAAATTGCTGAGTTCAAAGAGGCGTTCAACATGATTGACCAAAACCATGATGGCTTTGTGGACAAGGAAGATCTGCATGATATGCTTGCCTCACTGGGCAAGAACCCTACTGATGACTACCTTGATGGTATGATGAATGAGGCCCCTGGACCAATCAACTTTACAATGTTTTTGACCTTGTTTGGTGAGCGTCTGCAAGGAACTGATCCTGAGGATGTCATCAAGAATGCTTTTGGTTGTTTTGATGAGGAGAACATGGGTGTTATGAACGAGGAGCGTCTTAGGGAGCTGCTGACCACCATGGGTGATAGGTTTACTGATGATGAGGTGGATGAGATGTATCGTGAGGCTCCCATCAAGAATGGATTGTTTGATTACGTCGAATTTACGCGTATTCTTAAGCATGGGGCCAAGGATAAGGATGAGCAGTAAACTTCAAAGTTTCAGCACAATCATGGAAGCTAATACTAATAAATTATTATCTTACATTCTTTATACACATTCAATATTGCGATAATATTTCAACATTAAAGTAGTAGTGAAGAATTGCATTTAAAAAAACGATTGGGCTAAGTTTTTATACGAATTTAAGAAGTTTTGTGAATATTTTTTTTGTCGCCAATTAAAGCATTTTATGTACAGAGTGGCCGTTATATACAAACATTACATCATGAATAAACAAACGACCATACGTCTAACCTGGAGTCTGTTCCGCGCGCAGTCTGACATTAGTGCGTCGTGTTGCTGCATCTCGCTCGATCGCCTGTGGAATCAGCAGACTGGCTGTTATGTACCGCGTCTCTCCTTACTCGTTAGCGGTAGCGTTCGCGTCATCTCGCTCGTCTGGCCTCGCCCCTCGTCGCAAAGTGGGCAGTCCTGCGGAGCGAAATGCGCATGCTGTCAAGACACGCAATGCGCTGTAAGGCACGACCTCGCACGAAGAATTCAAAATTCAATATTGCAAATGAATTCAATTCAAGAATCATTATTGAAAATCAATGGAAATTTTAGGTAGGGTGAATAAAACAAAATGCTGCCGTGAAATGCGTGATATGCAAGAAGACAGCGTTGCCAGGCGCTGGCATCGTGCTGGCATCGCCGCGCCGCGTGCACTCGTTCACTCTAGAGCGCTGAATATTTCTATAGTCAATTCGTTGGAACCTTACCGATTTTTGACGTTTCGAACTGCATGTGGGTAAGGGAGATCATATCCCCTCTCTCCTTCACTCAACACCATTG
>JARJDQ010020869.1:0-21474 GCA_030264215.1 Geostiba sp. GC000077
CTCCCTTGCCAGTTACTTATCTGGGGATATATTTTTAAATTATAGCCAACTGCTGCTGGGCGCGAAATTCAAAATTTGATCACGTGGTAATCAGACATTTATGAAGACCCTGTATTTCAATGCTTCAATGTTCTAGTCTTCTTCAAGAGCAATTTACACATGAAGCACGTAGAACGAAAAGAAGCAAGAAACATTTAAAATTCATGACTTGATGACTTCTGTTTGTAGGGGGAAGGAGAGGAGCGACGAAAGAGCAGTGAGAAGTTAGGAGGTAAACCTATTTTAGCAGCTTGTGATATATTATCATCACTGTTCGCCATTCGCCATACCAAACACAATTCACGGCCAAGGAAGTGCTGATAATCTGAATACAACGGATTTGCTTATCTTTTGCAGACCTTGCATTTATTGCGGTCTAAAAATATGATGCAAAACACAAACTGACTTCAACGGGTTTTTAATGCATATGTAATGTGTGGTTTATTATGACAGTGTGTCTCAAACTGTTTTGAATAATTGGAATGTGTAGGAAAAAATCATTCATCAATTTTTCTGCTGCTTTTTCTGATATTATTCCGCACTTTCTACAGTTCCACACTTTATGCATTCAGGCACCGCCCGAACAGATGCAAAACACCTGTTCCCACCCTTGAGCAGCGCCGTTACCCAAACCCACCATTGACAGTTGGTTACACCAGCTACCAGAAGCAAAACCCATCGTAAAACCTGGCAAAATTCGCAATTTGCGCGATATTTAACATATCAGCTAAATATGTAAATAACCATTAGGGGTAGTTTTATGCAAAACATAACTTCCACAGCTTTAGCGAGAAAATAAAAGTTATTTAAACTTTTGTGGCAACTTAAAGTTAAACTTATTGTTGTGCTCATTTTCGAGGTGCTGGGGGCACAGAGGGTACATTACCCCCTTTGCGCACGCCGCGCCGTATGGGTGGTAGCGTGTGCGGCGGGTGCGACGCTAGAGCGCGCGCCCGTTTGAAACAATCGATAAATTTTCGCAAAACTCACCGACGGTGGAAAAATCCAACTGCACCATGATGTCGCTAGTGGCTGCCGGCGCCGGCACGCACCGAGAGCAACGCGATTCGGGACACTTTTCTCTCAACAATCGGCCATCGCACGCGCCGCCGACGATGCGATTTGGGGTGGGATCGGTTTTTGGCGCACAAACGGGGCTGGGGCTCGCAACCACTGAAGGGAACGAAGGGACAACCGCCGCGCGCACACCGCACCGCCGCTAGCTGCTGCTGCCCGCACACTGCTGCACACTGCCCGGCGAGTCTGCGACTACACCCCTGAAGCGCTGAAGAGTTGAAGACGCAGGGGCGCGCAGGCCGCGCAGTGACACAAGTTCTGGAAGGGAAGGAGTGCCTTCACAACACGCGCGCTTCGCACTTGAACACGCCGCAACGACTGCTGAGAACATGAGAACGAAAACGAAATCAGCCAGCACCAGTCCTTTTCCTTTCCCTCTTCGTTCTCCCACCACAATAATATCGATAAACGGTACTTTTCAAATACGCCTCTGTAAATAAAATCTCCCACCGATCCCACTTTTACACTTTAATGTAGGCAACCAAATATGCATCCACAGTGAAGTTGTGCAAAATTCCAAACATCTATCAATGGGATAGGGTGATGGTGCAAACGTGTCTGAGCAACAGAAGCAAGAGCAACATTATTTTCGATCATTTTGAACTTTTAACCACTCAAACGATTGTAATTTAAGGTAACGCCAAGTCGCCAAGATGAAGACACGATTTAATACCTACGACATTGTCTGCAGCATCACCGAACTGCAAAAGTAAGTGATTGCACAAGATTGCAAATTGCAACTAATCTGGATTAATCATTTTGCAATCTGCTCAAATTTCAGTTATCCCTCTTATCAGATATGTTGGAATGCGTGTGAACAACATCTACGACGTGGACAATCGCACCTACCTTATCCGCCTACAGAAAACCGAAGAAAAAGCGGTGTTACTGCTGGAATCCGGCAATCGGTTTCACACAACAAACTATGAATGGCCTAAAAATATGGCACCATCTGGCTTTAGCATGAAAGTATAATACCTTCTAAAGTAGAAAGGTTCTATAGTATATTTTACTCATGTGGTTTTAGCTAAGGAAACATTTGAAGAACAAAAGACTAGAGAGCCTTGTGCAACTGGGCACAGACAGAATCGTAGATTTTCAGTTTGGCACTGGTGAAGCTGCCTATCATGTGATATTGGAGCTCTATGACAGAGGCAACATTGTCCTGTGTGACCATGAAATGACCATATTGTATGTGCTCAGGCCTCACACTGAGGGTGAGAAGATAAGGTTTGCCATCAGGGAGAAGTATCCACAGGATAGGGCAAGGGAATCAGCAGCACCCACTGTGGAAGATGTTCAAAGCTATTTGCAGGGTGCAAAAGAGCAAGACAACTTGAAAAAAGTTCTCATGCCTAACTTAGAGTACGGTCCTGCATTAATAGAGCATGTTTTACTGAGGCATGGCTTCAGCAACACAAAAATTAAGGACTTCTCCATGGATAAAGACCTGGAGAGATTGCACCAGGCCTTGAGTGAAGCTGAGAGTATTTTGACCCAAGGTAAAGTCAGCCATTCCAAAGGGTACATCACCCAGAAGAAGGAAGAGAAGCCCAATGCCAATCAAGCAGCTCCAAAAGAGTACTTCTATTCGAATCAGGAGTTCCATCCGATTTTGTACGCGCAGCACGAGAACCAGCCGCATCAAGAGTATGCGACCTTCAATCAGGCGGCGGACGAGTTCTTCTCCACGCTGCAAGCGCAGAAGATCGACATGAAGACGATGCAGCAGGAGCGCGAAGCCATAAAGAAGCTGGAGAATGTTAAGAAGGATCACGATCAGCGCTTGCTGGCGCTGGAGAAGACGCAGGAGAATGACAAAATCAAAGCGGAGCTGATCACGCAAAATCAGCAGCTTGTCGATAATGCCATCATCGCGATACAAAGTGCCTTGGCGAGTCAGCTGCCGTGGCCGGAGATTGAGGAGCTCGTGAAGGATGCGGCGGCGAAGGGCGATCCAGTCGCAAAGTACATCAAACAATTGAAGCTGAACACCAATCACTTTACGATATTGCTGGCGGACCCCTATCACGATGGGCAGACACCAGCACCGCTTATCCTGGTGGATATTGACCTCGCATTGACGGCGTTTGCGAACGCACGCCGCTATTACGATCAGAAGCGCTCCGCCGCCAAGAAGCAGCAGAAAACGATCGAGTCGTCCAGCAAAGCGCTGAAGTCCGCCGAGAAGAAAACCAAGGTGCTGCTGAAGGAGATGCAAACGACGACCAACATCAACAAGGCGCGCAAAGTCTATTGGTTCGAGAAGTTCTTCTGGTTCATCAGCAGCGAGAACTACATGGTGATCGCCGGGCGCGACCAGCAGCAGAACGAGCTGATTGTCAAGCGCTACATGAAGCCGAACGACGTCTACGTGCATGCGGATATTCACGGCGCGTCGAGCGTGGTGATCAAGAATCCGGCGGGGAAGCCTGTGCCGCCGAAGACGCTGAACGAAGCTGGTACCATGGCTATTTGCTATAGCGTTGCGTGGGATGCAAAAGTGCTGAGCAACGCCTACTGGGTGCTGGGGGAGCAGGTCAGCAAGACGGCGCCGACGGGAGAGTACTTGACAACGGGTAGTTTCATGGTGCGAGGGAAGAAGAACTTTTTGCCACCGTCGCAGTTGATTTTGGGGCTGGGATTCCTGTTCAAGCTGGAGGATGGGTCTGTGGAACGGCATAAAGGAGAGAGGAAGGTGTTGACTGCTTTGGAGGAGATTGATGGTGTGGGGAAAGACGAAGAGGAAGAGGAGATTGTTGTGTCTGAAGGAGATGATGATGATGAGGAGGAGGAACAACCAAAGGACACCACAGATAATGCGAAGAACACCCAGTTGGAAGATATTTCAGAGGAGACAACGGAAAGTCCCGATGAGGACAAACAGGAGATTGGTGATAAGGAAGAAGAGGCGGAAAGTGACTCTGAGGACACTAGCGAGGATGAATCGAAATTTCCCGACACACAAATCAAGATTAAACATTTCCAAGGCACAACAAAGTAAGTTCACATTCACAACAACGTTAGTAGAATTTCATTAATTTCTGATTTTCCAGGATTGATATTGATTCGAAGCCAAGTATTCTGGGTAAGTTAAGTTTGCCCAGTTTATCAAAACAATTGAATGTCAAAAGAAAAATATCCCTAGATTTGTTACCAAACTCCCTAGATGCACTCCCTAGAAATAAAAACAAAAGCCAAACAATGTCAAAAACTTTGCATGCAAACAGATTTAAGATTTAACTTTCATCCTTTTCACATTAGATGATCACAAGGACGAAATACAAGAGAGAATGGACTTGGCAAGACAACGCAGTCGCACAGCGAGTGAAACAAGCACCAAGTCCAAAGTATCGACGATTTCAAGCACAAAGGAAGAAAAAACGAAGCAGCCGCAACCAAAGCGTGGACAAAAGAGCAAGTTGAAAAAAATCAAGGAAAAGTACAAGGATCAGGACGAGGAGGAGCGCGTACTACGCATGACGATTCTACAGGTAACGAAAATAAACATTATTTAAATTTAATAAGTAAATTATTGCTATGTCTTGGCGTCGTCTTTAGTCGGCTGGGCCACTGAAGAAAAATAACAAAAAGAATCAAAAGATCACGCAGGCCGCCGAGCAAGAAGCGCGCAAGGTACGCCAACCGCGCGCGAAAACCGCCGCGGAGGCACACGACGACGATGAGCCCGTGGTGCAGGCGGACGTGGACATGATCGACGCGCTCACCGGGCTGCCAGTCGGCGAAGATGAGTTGCTCTTTGCCGTGCCAGTTGTCGCACCCTACAATACCCTGGCACAATACAAGTAAGATTATCCTGTCTTTTCCCACGCAAAAAAAATTATTTACACCGAAAATTGTTCTCGCAGATTCAAGGTGAAATTAATCCCAGGCACGTCAAAGCGTGGTAAGGCAGCGAAAACCGCCGTCGCCATGTTCTTGCACGACAAGGCAACGTCGCCGCGAGAGAAGGACCTGTTGAAGGCCGTCAAGGACGAGACGCTTGCACGGAACATTCCCGGAAAGGTGAAGCTTTCCGCGCCGCGAATGCAAGCGTTACGAAAGTAGATTTTGAAGGTTTGAACACTATTAAAGGATAGAGAATTATATTTTACCTTAGAATCCTGGATCCCAGGTAGTTTTCTGTGCCTGCAGGCGCTTTTCATAACATATTAGCGTATCGCCTTGTTGAAAAGCGATGTCCCGATCAGTCAGTTGCAACCCACACTCGAGATCCTTTTTGATCGAGTCTACTTCATTCTTTAAATGTCGCATCGAGCTCAAGGTGCCGTCATAAAGGACTTGCTCATTGCGCACGAGGCGAAAAAACGCACTGCGTTTCAGTTGTCCCTTGACGCAGCGCGAACCAGCGACTTGAATCTTCTTCTTCCCCTCGTTGATGTCGAACTGCTGCAAGATGGTAGCTTCGCCGATTATTTCCTCCACTTCTTTGGACGGCAGGCGTTTATTTATCTCGTCCTTAACGTCGTCCACCAGTTTGTAGATGACGTTGTGCGCTTTTATGCTTACTTCTTCGTCCTGCGCCAGCTCGGCGATTTTTTTCGGGCAGTCCACGTTAAACGCGTAGATGACGCCATTGAAGCTCTTCGCCAGCTCGATATCCGACTCGCTGATTGGTCCGACGCCATAATGCACAAGATCCATGGCGCAGTCGTCTAGATCGTACGTGTCTAACGTATTCAAAATGGCTTCCAACGTTCCGTTTACATCGGCTTTGATAACTAAGTTTAAAGCTGGATGGCCGTCGGCATCAGCGAGTTCTTTCTGTCGTGGGCCGGTTGGGCGCAGTCTGTATCTTCCCATGCGGCGTTTCATATCGAGGCGTTCCTTATACGCTCGTTGGTGCGCTTCGGATTTCACTGCAATTGCGCTGACGATTTCTTCGCTTTTCTCTTGGAATTTCTTGGACTCGCGTACTTTAATGACGTCCCTGCCCTTCTGCTCACTGGGCACCTGCAGTACGACGTCGCCAGCGGAGGGTAGCTCACGCCAGCCTTCGATTTCCACCGGATAACCCGGTTCTACCTGGTCGAGGATTTTACCATCAGCAGCACGAAGCAGCCGCACTTTGCACAGCGCTGTATCAGCTACTAAAATGTCACCGCGCTTGAGAGTCCCTCGCTGGACGACTACAGTCGATAGCTTACCCCTGTGCGGATGCATTTTGCTTTCTACAACAACAGCTTCTACCTGCCCCTTTGCATCAGCTCCAAGTTCCAGTAGCTCTGCTTGCAAAACCAGCGCCTCGGTAAGTTGCTCTAAATTCTGCTTCTTTTTCGCTGAGATTGGTATCGCTTGCACATCGCCGCCGTGTTTCTCCACCTGAATGTCCACTTGCATCAGCATTTGCTCTGTTCGCTCAACATCTGCATTCGGGGCGTCGATTTTATTGATTGCAACCAAAATCGGTACTGTAACAAACAACATTTGTTTTTGCGTAACATAGGCAACCAAATATACACTTTTCGACAAAATGTCGACACCTGCTCACCATTCGCTTGTCGTGCCATCCGCACCGACTCCACAGTCTGCTCCATGACACCATCATCAGCAGCAACCACCAACACCACGATATCAGTAATATTCGCCCCTCGTTCACGCATCGCTGTGAACGCAGCATGTCCAGGCGTATCCAAGAAGGTGATCCGCGCACCGTTCTTTAACAGGACGGAAAATGCACCGATATGTTGCGTTATCCCACCGAACTCTTGATCCACCACACTCGTCTCCCTCAGGGCATCTAACAGCGTCGTTTTTCCATGATCAACGTGGCCCATCACAGTGACCACCGGCGGTCGCGGTGTTAAAAACTCACGAGAAGGCTGCGGTTGGGGATAAATGTCTTCATCCTCCACATTTGCTTCTGCAAGGGGCTTGCCAACGATGCGCATTCGACGGCCACTACGCCGAATTGCGTCTTGCAACTTTCCCACATCTTTGATAACTGTATTTGCGCCGCGAAATTCATTAAGAAACAAATCCGACACATATTGAGAGTCTCTTCTCAACAAACTGCCTAGTTCTCCAATTGTTATGTTTCTCCACACTTCAAGCACCTCTGCTTTTGGTTTTGGCGAATATTCAATTATTTTTGAGGATTTCTACACACAAAACAAAAAATCTTTAAAGGGTTAAAACTTGTTAAAAGCAAAAATGTAGCTTACGCGTTCTTCGGCCGTTTTTCGACGTTTATAAAGATGATTTGTTGTGTGATATTTCAGGTATAGAACACTGCCGAACTCATTTTTCGCTGGTAATAATTGCAGCAACTTTATTCTAGAAATTAATAAAGAAATCAGTCTTAAAAATGTTGAAATCATTTTTCTACTTACTTTTTACTAATATCCTGTTGAATGACATGCTTATTCATTAAAGAACTCAATTTCTCCACACGACAGCATGCCCTGTACAAAGCCATTTGTTGGTATAATCAGTAATTAGTATATTATAAAAGTTCAAAGTTGAAAGCACCTTCGACGACCAATCGTACTGCTTTTGTTGGTTAGGTGTATTATATCATGTGTTTCGTGTGTTTGAATTTGGTGTATAATAAGTTGCCTACGATAAACATACAATTTATGAGATAGTTATTTGTTTAATGTTAATTACATGTTTAATTGATTTTTTAAACGTACTTTCAACAAAATAAATATAGGAAAGTGGAAAAAAATACAAAAAGATTCGGGTCTGACTATATTGGTCAGGCTGCGACGGAGTTCCTACTCCCGGGCGCGATCCCACTACTGCACGACGCGGGGACTTTTGGCTGCTGGGTTTCCCCCCTGGCCCGGTGCGCCCCTCCTTAGCCGACCTGGCCGTCCCGAACTCCTCCAGGATGGCCATATCGACGCCAAGCTTAGTGCGGACGCCCAGTCAACGTGGGAAGCTACGCCACAGGAAATCCCGACCTCAAATCATCCACCGAATCCGACCTCCCGGTAGCAGGATTACAGGAGTGCGCCACGCTCCCAGTCGAAGGAAGAGCGTTAAATAAGGCCATATGAGGCGAACGTTGCCAACAATGAGAGTGACAATAAGCGAGGAACGGTGGAATCGATTCAATTCAATATTGGTAGCTGTGGTTACCAAACAAACAAGTTTCCACGTCACAAAATTCGCGTATGAATCTACAAACCTAAACAAATCCTGTTCTTCTCGCTCCGATTACATTATACAGCGTTTTTACCTTGATTTTAATCCTCGAATCCATCGAGTGAAAACCTTGAAAACAAAATGGATGCATTTAATATGAATGTGCCACCCTTGCCTGTTACGATGACGGCGGTGACGAAGAAACGTGGACGAACTACTCATTTGCACAAACAGAATAAGATCTTGAAGCAAATCGTACGTAAAACCGACACAAAATGGCCGCCATGCACGTTGCGGTACCTGTACCACACTACCCAAGAAAATGCTATATATTTCAGCCGGATTTGTTAAACCAGCAACATCTCACCACAATTTACATGTACAACAATGAAATCGAAAAGATGGAAGGCCTCGAAGAATGTGTGAATCTCGTCTGCCTCTATTTGCAACACAACCGCATCAAAACGATCGAGAACTTGGCAACCTTAAAGAAATTAAAGAAGCTCTTCTTGGGCCATAATCAAATCACCGTGGTGGAGAATCTGGAGGAGAACATCCACCTGGAAGAGCTGCACCTTGAAAAGCAGAACATCAAGAAGTGTGATTGCTTGTGTTTTGATCCTAGGTCCGTGTTCGCGTTGTCCGCGTCCCTGCATGTGTTGGACGTCACCGGCAACAACATCCGCAGCATATACAGCTTGATGCCGCTGAGCGCATTGCGGATATTGCACGCCGGGAAGAATAAGATCAAGGAGGTGTACGACATCTTGGAGACGATTCAGTTTTGGTACTATTTGTTCGAGGCGAACTTCGCTGGCAATTCGGTGACGAAGAAGCATCGTTACAGAGAGTTGATCATCGGTCACACCGTACGACTAAGTAGGTTTTAACTTTTTCTTTGCAAAAGGAAAATACAAGTTTTGTCGTAGATTTGTTGGATGGCAAGCAAATCAGTCCCATGACACGCACATTCATTCGCAATTTTGAAGCGGAGAAGAAGAACAAGATCCAGAACGCTGTGAATTTGTCGAATTTATATCCAGGTGCGAAGCCATTTTAACGTTCTGCGTCCTGTTCTAAGATAATGTTCATTTGTTTTGTTCTAGAACTTCCAACAAACTACCCGAAAGCATTGCAAGAGGCTGTATCATCATCTATTCTGAAAACTGGTTTATCAGACTTGAAACTCACCACTTCGCATATCCCATGGAAGCAACGTAAGTATTGGTTAAAATCAAAATCCTCAGCTATGCTATGTTATGTCTGCAGTTCCCAAGCGCGCACCAGTAAAGAGAGGTTATGCAGGTGAAGCACAGCCAACCAGTCAAGAAGCTAAAAGTCTCTTTCCAATGAATTTGTAACTAATTGTAACGCTTGCCGACAGAAATGTATATTTTATAATGATTTTGACACAAATAAGAAAATTCTGGCAATAAATTGAGTGACATGGCGGTAAACGCGTTGGTTTCTTCTGTATTCATCTTTATTTAATAATCTCGCTCTCATATATTCATATATTAATCATTATTATCTCGTTTACAATAGAATATCTATAGAATATTTGTAAATTATCGTACTCGTAATATTGTAATAATAATCATAGTTGCACTGTATTTTGAACACATGTCATCCATCTTGTATGTTTTGTTTTACTTGTTTACTTTACAAAGAGACGCCATTTTGTTCCGCTTCATAAAATCTTAACGATCAACATCCGACTACGTACATTAAACATTTACCATCAGTATTCACTAGGTTGTTACATGTTTCAGAGTGATATTTAATATTTGTTAAGCAGAAAATCGGAAATTTACTTTTGTATTTGTGGGTGATTTTGTTGTCATTCTGTCAAGGTCACGCTGTGCGCCCATTTCGCATCCATTTTGTTTCGCGGCTTAGCTCAGGTTACTCAGGTGCATCAGGGCGTGTGAAACATTCAATAGCTTAGTCTTTTTGATGTATAAAAATGCAAAATCTAAAGCTGCTACGCTGCTGCTCGTCATTAAAATACAGAGTTAAAAACGCAACTGAAAATAATGGTATGTAGTGTTTGTACCTACTTGTGTGGGCTGTGTGTGTCGTGTGTCAGCGTGAACGGAAGTGGTTCTGGGTTTGTTCGACAACGAAGAAACGTAATTGTTTGTTTTGGCTTACGAAGTAATAGATTAATGTGACCGCACACCGAATTAAAGAAAAAAACGACTTAAATATCGATCAAAAAAACAAAACAAAAGACATAACAAAGTAAAGAGTAAAAAAATAAAATAGAATCATCGTCATATTGCATATCATATTTAAATGTTAATTGTTTTGTGTTTTTCATATTCCATGTTGTCACTTATCTTAAAACAAACTTTACAAAAATAAAAAGCACACATAGAAGAGCGCACATAGCAAAAAGCAACAATTCTTACACGTGTAGTTCAAAAATGTTTCGAAACTAATTATTTATACCTTTCAATGCATTGTGAAAGAGAGCAATGCAACATAATATAATGTGTGTAAACATGTGTGTGTGTGTGTGTGTGTGTTATAAATTAACTTTTTCTCGAATGCATCTGCATCTGCATCATTTGTGTAACTGTATGTATAATTTAAATATTCTGTAATTATTCGAATTTCGGTGGAAGGCGCATGCGCAGTGCCTCAGGTGGCAATTTACTGCTGCTGCTGCTGGGCGGCCTGCTGCTGGATTTCGATCTTCTCCACGGTCATGTCGGGATTCATCGCCGTCGCCTCCTGGATCGCCTCGGCCAATGCGCGATCGTGATCGATGGGATCGCCGTCCGATTGAATGGTGATCTTTTGCTCCACGCGCGTTTCCACTACTCCATCACGTTCCGTTTTGTACTGCAACATTTTACAAACGATAAATTGGTGTTTTCGAGGTTATTTTAGGCGTTAAGTACCGTAATCGTTTCAACTGTTCGTGTCTTGGAAGAGATCGTCTGCGAGCTGACAATCTCCCCGGTGGCGGAGTAGTTGCCATCCTCGGAGGTCAAATGCACCTTGCGCGCTTCAGTAGCGACGACCGGGACGTTCGTAGTGCTAGTGCCCGTGATGGTTGGATCACCGCTGTAGACGACTGTATCGGTGTGCACGATGCTCTCTGGTAGGTTCTGACGAAACAATAATCAATGTGTTATACTACGCTCCGATTGATGGACACATTTGTTAGTTTCATTACATGGACAGTTCACAAAATGGCCGCTGTATGCTACTCAATGCACGTGCAATGCTAATGTAATTCTACAACAACACACACGATTTGCATGCGTATAAGTTCGCATAGCCAGTACTTACTTATTGGTGCTTGTTAATCATAATGTCATTGTTAGACGCAACAAGACTTACCTTATGGAAAACGTTATCGTAATACGGATGATTTGGATCGTCTGGTGGGTCAATCGGAGTGCCGGAATCGCCCGAGCTGGTCGAGCTAACGCTGTCGCGCCTGCCTAGCTGCTGTACCAAGTTGCAAAACGAAAAACGTGCCATGCAGGGATTAATTACCAAAACTAAACGATAAAACTAGCTGAATATTCAGTGGCGTGCGGTTCATGTGATTTTCAAGGTTTGAGTTGGTTTGTGGTTAGAAACGCAAGCGATGGAGGGTCAACAAACCGAAACAGACGATGTGATTTTGTTTGCCCTCCTATGCTCCAGCTGATTTGGAAAGCCAGATTTTGTTTCAAAATGCAAATTGTCAACCGCACGCCACTGAGCACATCTGATCTGGTTGTCAACGCACTGAAATGCTCTCGATTCTAGAATGTGATGCGCAAATGCAAAGTTAGTTTCTTGTTGATCACCCAGCAGATGCAAATGAAGGCAAGAAACGAAAAGGAATGCGGACCTGATCACCACTAACGACCGTGCTGGTCGTCTTCACTTCCTGCGTGACGGTGCGCTGCTCCTGGCGCGTGGCGCTCGACGTCATCGAGTGTGCCACCGTCTTCTCCTCCAGCTGCTGCGTGCGTGCATTGGTGCCCAAGTCCTCGTGCGTGGTGGCCGTGCGCGTTGTAACCGCGCGCGCGGTTACGAACGGCGACTTGCCATCCTCCGTTTGTGCATCGGCCTTTTGTTATCAACACCACGAGACACACACACAAGGAGACGAAAACGATGAAAAATCAAAAAAAAAAAACAGGCAAAATGAACAAAACGTTAACGGTTAGGGTAGAAGATGGACATACCTTGTTGACTTGAGTGGAAACCGTCACCTCGCCAGTGCGACCATCCTCCACACGCTCCTCGATGTTTTGCGTGACGCCATCTTTGTCCTTCGTGACGACCTGCTTCGTGGTGGTCTTTACCACCACCGGCGCACTTTTGCCCTTCCCAGCAATGCGCAGATTCAGCATGTCCTTCATGCTGTCGCTGCCATACTGATTCACATCATCATCCGAGCTCTCCGCATCGGAGCTGTCCACACCCTTGGTGTAGGTCTTCATCTCCACCTTGGTGTCCTTGAGGTCGGAGAAATGGCTCGGGTCGATTTGGGCATAGTCCAAAATCAGCTTTCCGGTGACCGGGTCGCGTCTAGCTGTATCCGGATCGATCTTCCCAGTTTGTGGATCAATGCGGCCCCATTCGGTGTGGATCTTCCCGGTGACGGGGTCGATCTCCCCGGAGAGGGTCAACACCTGCTTCACCTTAGTATTCGCGCTACGGAGCATCGGATCGTTCGAGTCAACCTGCACCACCTTTCCGGTGACGGGGTCAACCATGCTGTACATGTAAAGGGTCTTAGTGGATATCTTCTGGATTTTGCCAGACTTGGGATCGATCTGACAGCACTTCGGATCGATTTCCTTCACGCCCTCGCTGCCTTCGTTGTGCGACACGAGATAAATGCGTACGATGATGAACTTGCCGGTTTTCGGATCGATCTTACCATATTTGGTGTAAACCTCTCCGGTGGACGGATTAATTTCGGCGTGGGCATACAGCGGATCCCCGTTCTCATCAGCGTACGCCGTCTTGTTGTAGACCTGTTTGTTCTCCGGATCGACGACGATGATGGTCGGATCCACCTTGGTCGACTTGCTAATAGTGCTACTCTTCGGGTCCTGATACCCATAGATGGTCAGCATGTAACCAGTAATGGGATCAATCTGTCCAGTGCTGTACAAGCTCCTCTTAGTGGCGTCATCATGATGCACCAAGGTCCACACCTGATTGGTCTTGGGGTCGATCTTCAGCTTCTTCGCATCCTTCTGGCTGATGATCTCACCAGCTTCGGAGACTTCCGGCTCCGAAATCAAGATCGAAATTACCCTACCATAGTTCGGATCATGCTTGTTTGTCTTCGGATTGGTGTACCCCTTGAAGATCATCTGTCCTGAGGTGGAGTCGACAATGCCCTGCTTGACATCATGCTTACCAGTCTTGGGATCGACGAATGTCAGCGTTGACTTGACCGGATCAATCTGACCATATTTAGTATCCACCGTATTGTTGTACGGGTTGAAGAGCCCAGAGGAAACATCCGGAACAATGTTCTTGACATCAACCGTATTCTTCTTCGGATCAACCTTACCCATGAAGGAGACCACTTGCACCTCCGGTTCGACTTCGTTGCCGATCTTGATAATCTGCCCCAGGTCATTGTTCTCGACGCCAGTGCGTGGGTCCAACACCCCGTGGCTGATGTGAATGTTCTCTTCGCCATCAACCTTGAGCGGATGCGTCACCACCTTGCCAGTTTGAGGATCCTTCCGCGTGATTCTCATCAGGGTCAAGTTAATCACACCATATTTCGTTGTTATATCCCCGGTGGCAGAGTTCTTCTTAGCGTTGGTGGTCTCCATGCGTCCGTTCGCTTCCAGCTCTCCGGTTCTTGGGTCTTTGCGAGCTGTAATGGTGGTGACCTCAAGGACCGGATCGTTTTGTCCAGCAATACTCAGCATCTGCACTAGGGAGCTATCGAGTTTGCCAGATTTGGGATCAGTAACACCCTCGGTGACTAACATCTGACCAGTGCTCTCTTGAAGTTTAGCTGGCTTAGCTTCAACCTTACCACTCTTCTGATCGTTGATAATTAACTTGTTATTTTTGGGATCTAAGAGACCATATTTTGTTTCAATCAGACCCGTTTGCGGATTGAGATAGCCAGTGGACTCCTCGATCTGACCCTTTTCGGGATCTGGAGCGCCCGTTTTCGGATCAATTTTGGTGGTGATGACGCAAATCTTTACAATCCTCTTCTTGGGTGGTGGAGACGTGGTGGGATCTTGCGCCTGCTTCAAGCCGACGATAGAGAAGATTTGCCCAGCGCTCGGCTCAACTTGCCCGGATGTAGGGTCAAAAATCTTGTTGCCCACTGTGTAGATTTGTCCAGTGGTCGGATGCACCCTGCCTTCGACGATCTCCTTCTGCCCGGTGGTGGGATTCTGCGTAACAATCGATCCGGTCTTGGGGTCGATCATACCATACTTGGTTTCGATCAATCCAGTCTTGGGATCCAAGATGCCAGTGAGTTGCTCTTCGGTGGCGCTATCCATATCGATTTGGTGAGTTTTGGGATCCTTCTTCAAGGTAATGACCATGATCTTCACAATGCGATGGCGGGGAATCGGTTGACCTGTTGCCACAGTGGTTGTGCTCACTTCCTTCAAAGGCGAGGGCTGTTTCACCGGCGACGGTGCTTTAACCGGTGACGGTTGCTTAACTGGTGATACAGACTGCCTTACAGGCGGGGCTGGAGCCTGCTTCACGGGCGATTGTCTTCCTACCACCACAGGTTCATTCTCCACCTCCACCAGATCCGGTTTCATAATATCCGCAACCGTAGGCTGTTGGGAAGTGACATAATCAACATTCGGATCCGTAACATGCACAGACATGGCACGGCCAAAGTGATTATCAACCTTTCCGGTCTTCGGGTTCACAAACCCGCCCTTAAAGACAACCTCTCCATTATTAGAATCGACATGTCCCTGGCGCTGCTCAGGCTTTCCACTTTTCGGATCATTGAAAGTCAGAGTCTCAGCAGTTGGATTCAACACACCGTACTTTGTATAGATCAAGTTCTTATCGCTATCGTACAGTCCGATAGAAGTATTCGGAGGGCTGGCATGCTTAGCGTCAATGATGTTCTTCTTCGAGTCCAATTTGCCGAGGTACGTGGTGATCTGCACCTCGGGATCGACCTCCTTGCCCACTTGAATGGTCTGCACGCACTGGGGGTCAACCCTACCAGTAGCCGGATTGACAACTTCACCGACCTCAATGCAACCGTCTTTGTTGAGCTTGATGGGCTTCTCGGTAACTCTTCCGGTTTTGGGGTCCTTGAAGGTGAGCCGCATGAGCTTCAAATTGACCGTTCCCTGCTTGGTGACGATTTCTCCAGTGTTCGGATTCACTCTGCCATTGGAGACTTCAGTCCTCACGGTGGAAGGATCAAGATTACCTGTGGCGGGGTTCTTCCGTCCACTGGTGATGGTGACTGCATACACTGGTTCCTTAGGGTCAACCACATTCATCACCTGAGTCAGGGTGGCATCAATCTTCCCACTCTTAGGATCCGCAACATTAGAGTCAATGAAAATCTGACCGGTTGCCTCATCCATAGAGATTGGATGAGTGACCGACTTTCCTTTGGTATCAAGCTGCTCGATGGTCTTCTTGCGTGGATCAATGTTACCGTACTTCGTCTGAATGAGTCCGCTGTGCGGGTCAACGACAGCATCCAGCTTCTCCACAGTTCCCTTCTCCGTATCGATCTTGCCAGTTTTGGGGTCCTTCTTCGCCGTGATGACCAGAATCTTCACAATGCGCTTCTTCGGCGCAACAACAGCTTCGGGGAGAGCAGTACCCTTCAATGGGCCCTTCTTATCGTTAACGATTACCATGAGTTGCCCAGCGTGCTCGTCACGTTCATCCGTCTTGGGATCAATAACTGGTCCAGGGAACACCAGCTGACCGGTGGTCTTATCCTGCTTACCTTGCACGGTCTCTGTTTTACCAGTTTTGGGATCGGTAATTTTCAGTGTGCACTTTGCCGGATCAATTAAACCATATTTTGAATCAATTTCCCCGGAGGAATTTACAATGCCCACGGATTGATCAACACTACCTTCTTCGGCGTTCAACTGACCAGTCTTCGGATCCTTCTTGCAGGTAATTACCATAATCTTGACAAAGTCGCCGGTGGGTTCACTCACCGGCTTCACGGGCACCACGGGACTAGCGACCTTGACAGGACTCGCTGATTTCCTTCCCTGGACTCTTTCAGGTGACCCAGAGACTTCGCCAGATTGGATTGGCTTGGGTTCCTCGATCAGTTGCTTGACATCCGGATCAACATGCGATTCCTTAACATCGATAGCAATTGTGCGTCCAAAGTCCTTGTCGACCTTTCCAGTTTTCGGATTATAGATTTGTTTGAACAGCAGATTACCGGTTTGTGGATCCTTGATCGCCTGTCTTACCTCCGCCTTGTTGTTCTTAGGATCGAAGAATGTGAGGGTCTCATGCACCGGATCGTAAATCCCATACTTGGTGTAGACTCGACTGCTGCTTGGGTCGTAAAGCCCGCTGGACTTTTCCGTCGCTGCTGTCTTGGGATCCAAACCTTTCTTATCAACCTTTCCACAGACAGATACCACCTGCGCTTCGGCATCGACCTCCTTACCGATTTGAAGAATCTGACGCAGATTACTATCGATTTTACCCGTCGTGGGATCAGTAACTCCAGTGAGGATAATGACGTTCTTGTTTTCATCCAGTTGAATGGGCCTTTCGGAGAGTTTACCGCTAGCTGGGTCTTTGTGAATGATCACCTTGCGCTTAACATCGATGAGTCCGAACTTCGTGGCGATGTTTCCGTTCTTAGGATCAATGCAACCATTGGAGCTTGCTTTGTGTGCCTTGGTCGGATCGAACTGCCCAGTCTTGGAATCAATCTTCGCCGTGACGGAGGTGATCGGAACGATGGTATCCCCCTCAGCGCCAATGCGAATGATCTGTCCAAGGTGCGCGTCAACTTTGCCGGTTTTCGGATCAACAACCCCATCGTTCACAATCATCTGCCCCAAGTGCTCGTCCAGTTCAATGGGTCGCACCTCGGATTTACCGGTCTTGGGGTCTTTAACCAAGATCTTCTTGTTCGTTGGATCAATGAGGCCATACTTGCAATCGATCTGGCCACTTGTAGGATCATAAACAGCCGTCACATGTTCGGGCGTTGACTTCTCCGCTTCGACGCGGTTCGACTTGGGATCCTTCTTCCCAGTGAAGACGGTGATTTTAATAATGCGCTTCTTGGGAACAATCGTGAGTGGTGTCACGGAAGGATCTTCCTTCTCACAGAGAGAGATCACCTGTCCCATGCCAGTTTCGCGTTTGCCTGTCGCAGGATTGATGATGGCCCCTTGCGTGATGATGATTTGCTTGGTGACGGGGTCAATGTGCCCTTGGACGACCTCCTTTTGTCCATTAGATGGATCCGTGATCACCACAGTGCCGTTGGAAGGATCGATCAGGCCATACTTCGAATCGATCAAGCCATTCTTTAGATTCTCCTCGCCTGTGCTAACGTCCATCTTGGCAGTGTCCATCTCGAGTTTTCCAGACTTCGGGTCCTTCCTGCAGGTCAGCACGAAAAGCTTCACGGGGCGAGTATTTTTTCCTTCTGGCACTGGCACAACAGCAATAGGTACTGCCGCAGCATTAGCATCCTGATCATATTGCTCTCCAGCGATGAACGCAGCTGAATCTCCCTTAAGATCTTTACCGGGTTTGGCAGCCGCGACAACAGCAGCGCGTTGAGTAACCGGCGACAACTCCTTGCTCTTCTCGCGCAGCTTCTCATCCGCCCCCGGAGCATAATTAAACGCCAATCCGGTAGCTTTCTTCGTACTCGGCGATGCCGGTGATCCAGCTTCCGAAGTCGGAGTGGTGGGCTTCTCATACGAAAAGCCACGTGTGTACGGCTTACGTGGTGTTTGCTCATCCGCTGCTTCGTAATTGTATGGTTTTGTATAACCAGGCAGCTCCTCCTTCTGCTTGTCATCCTCTTCTTTCGCTGCCTTTGCGTCCTTTGCCTCCTTTGCCTCCTTTTCCTTCTCCTTCTTGTCTTTCGGCGATTTCTCGCGCTTGGAACCGAAAGACAAAAAGCCCGGACTCTATCGAACGCAAAAAACGTGCACAAAAATAAATCATGCATCCAAACATTTACAGAGCTAAGGAATTTACAATTGTACAGCGATGACAACAAACATGAGCAAAATCTGTACAGATTCTATCTATGAGGAAACAGCTTCTACCTGATTCGCTAAAATAAACTATCCCATACATATTTATTCCATTTCCTGAAACGCAGCATTTTTCTAGCAATCCTTGAGGTTATGACTTAACGAACGCACGGTAAACAGGAAATGAGATAGATATGAGCATCCGCTCGAGACCTGATAAAGACTGCATTTCTGTGTGCACCTACCTTGGACTTCTCCTTCTTGCTGGGCGATCGTTCGTGCTCGATATTCGATTCGGTGTCGGTGCCGTTCTGATCGCCGTTCTGCTGCGCATTCGAGTCCTGATTCTCCTTGTCCTTGTCCTTCTTCTTCAGCAACCCAGCAGGCAACACTGCGACGCCACCGATCGGCTTCTAAACAAATGCACCAAACAAGGTATTAACAAACGGCGAACGCATCACAATGCCGAGCATTCGAAGAAAGCGTGTAAAGCACAAGCAATAATACGAGTAGACAAGAATCAAGTCAAAGATCCAAGAAGTAAAGTGTTTGTAATAACGGTAATACTGATACTGCTGCTTTGTCAATCAAATCAAATCAAAGGAGAACCAAACTGTAGATGTACGAAACAAATCGCCAAAAAGCGATGACTGAAGGAAAAGAAAAGAGTTTCAAAATATACGGTGGAAATGATAAAAATGGGGGAAAAAACACCTTCTGATTCATATCGCTCTTATCGGCCACGTAATGGCCCTCCAGCGAGCTTGCGGAGCTAACGGATCCGGTGCCGGCGCTATTTCTCCTCGCCAGCTAAATTCAGTCAACGGTGGAATGAGAGTGCGATAAACAAATGTCTAATCTTCCAATCTTCCACCTTTTCATCCGCACTACGACATCACATGACCAAACACACAGCGCGTAAGCAAAACGTACCTTGTCCTTTGGTTTCTTCTCCTCTTTCTCCTTGGCCTTCTTCGCGGGGGAGCCTTCAATTTCGGGAATGTGCTCGGGCGGATGCGACATGGTGTGACGCTTGTTGGCCTCATTGTAGTCATCGTCAGGATGCACACCACCTAAAGCTACACAACGTCCAAACAGTAAATAATGAATTGCTGGTAACAAGGTCACAACTTACGATCCATGCTTCGTGACGCCAATCGCCGTCCACTCAAACTCCTCTCAAACAATGGCGGCTGCCTCTCAATGGGCGTCTTCTTCGTCTCATAGTGCGTCCTACCCGAATAGCGAAACTTCGATCCGAGCCGCGGAAACAGCGAACTCTTCTGCTGTGCCTCCGGCGACATCAGCCTGAAGAAGGTGTGATGCTCCACACAAGTCTTCCAGAGCTTCTTGGCGGCGCGATGATTCGCCAGCTTAAAGCCAATGGTCGACTCGAACTGCTCAAACTCGCCGGGGCGGATCTTAATGTAGAAGTTGTAGCGCTTGTAGCTGATCTTGAGTATCTTCGGCCAGGCGAAGCGATTGATCCGCAGGCGATCGCGATACACCAGCAGGCCGGAGGCGCACACGCCAAGCATAATGTCCACACCCTCCGAGTCCTTCGCCGGATGCAGATCCACGCCGTACATGGCGAGCTTCTTCGCATTCTCAAGATAGTGCAGCTCCGCCTCGGCGGGCGTCTGCCCCTTGTGCGTCTTGTGCAGTTCGATCACCTTGTCGGTGAGCTCGGCGTTCTGATTCGGCGCGAACTTGAAGTCTTTGAGGTACGTGCGGCCCATGGCGTCGGCATCGTAATCGCCCACCTCCGACTGCACCAGGAACGAGCCTAGCAGCGCATGCGTGACGAACGAACAGGGCAGCTTGTTATTCAGGATGTCATTGCGTATCTGCAGACAGAGATGATAGCGGGTGATGTCCTCCTGCAGCTGGGCCGGATCCGGCGGGTAGAATTTCACTTCGAATTTGAATCGCCACGGTTCA
This sequence comes from Geostiba sp. GC000077, assembly GCA_030264215.1. Taxonomy (NCBI): domain Eukaryota; kingdom Metazoa; phylum Arthropoda; class Insecta; order Coleoptera; family Staphylinidae; genus Geostiba; species Geostiba sp. GC000077. The sequence continues at coordinate 20,370 of JARJDQ010020869.1, forward strand.
TCTAAAGAGGGACAATCAGTAAGTTTTGGTAGGTAGATGAAAGTAGTGCGACTTACTTTTCATAAACTTCGCGACGCGCTTCTCCAAATCCAGCCAATTGTGCGCATCATGGCGGTCGGAATAGACCAGACCAAAGTAGTCACGTTCGATGAGATTGATCGCTTCGCACACCTTGTAGAGGAGGTCCTGTCCTTTAGCTTTCGGCTGAGGAAACGAAACAACACACATGAAAATCAAAACGCCATCTTTAAAAGCACGCCATCTTGAAATTAAGACTTACATCTACATAGACATCCAATACGGTACCATCCAGCATGGTAATCTGTGCGTGAGCATTCCGGCCGCTGGTCTTCGTCGGGGTTTTACCTTTCGCAGGCGATGCGCTTTCATTTTCGGCGACCATTGTTGCGCGATTTGTATCCTCGGGCATTACAAGCCAAAACAATCTGCAACCAAACATACACTAATCAGACACGTTGCACAAGTTAACGCAGCGTCACAACGTTTAGGAGTAAATTGCGTCTGGTTGAGGGTGGAACATGTGGTGCATGTTGTACTTCAGCAGCGGGTGGTAAACTAATCATAGTAATCATACCATTCATACTCGCAGTCGCACACCCCAAGTGGCGCCAGCGTCGGTGAAATTCGCACAAAAACATGTTAGTGTATGATGGTTTTTATTACTGGCAGACATCGTGTCGCCAGCAGACCAATTTTCAAGGAAATAAAACCGGAAATTATCCCAAGGGGGTCGTAAAACTTTGATGATTTGATGAAAATGATAAATTGATAATAAAAATGTACGACAAACAGGAAAATTTGCATTAGGGTGCATGTTAACAAGCTCCATTTTGGCTATAAAAATATTGAGTTACGGATTGACTTTACAGGTCGCTATTGGTATCGACGCTTCGGTACCGCGCCGTACATTTGAATTGGCGACAATTCTTACTTCATTCATCTACATTAACTGCATAGAAAATAGTTCGTCGTTAATAAAACAAATAAAACAAAAGAATGTAAAACACGATTTTTTTAAATATGATCATCCATTTTTCGTTAAAGCTCTTGGGTGGTAAGTAAATAGTATACTATCCTCCAAAAG
>JARJDQ010020886.1:0-12816 GCA_030264215.1 Geostiba sp. GC000077
GGTTCATGCTTTCACATCGGTTCGAAGCTTATATTGTTCGTGCCACATAATTAATAGGAAATTAGCATTTCGTGCAGCTCGTGCCTGTGCGTTGCGTTGTCTAATTGCGCGAGGCTGTAACTCCATAACTCCCAACTTTGGCCCCCTCCTCGATAATTTGCCCGCCGGCAAGATTACTGGAGTTGGGAGCTTCGGGCTTCTATAGCAGCCGGCATAACGTCTGTTTACGATTATAGCGTTCGGTCCCGGTTGTAGGCAACTTCGAATACACTCGCGAAGCGCGCAAATGATAGAGTGACATGTGGGTTAGAGGTTAAGCGCCACCTATGAGCGAATTAAACAAATTGCTCGGGCGGGCCTAGCAACCCAATATACACAGTTGCACACGCACACACGCGTAGTGACGTGACGAACCTGCAAGTTTAATCATCCGGCCGCCGCCGCCGCCGAGTTGGGCAATAAATTGTGCGAGGGACGGGAGTGTCGTGAGCGTCCTGGCACTCCTGACACAATTCGCAGTCCTACACCGCGAGCGTAAATTCGCTCCGATGATGAGATGAGCGCTGAGCACGTATTAACTTATCAGGAACGAGGAAAATGCTGTCGTGCACGATGCAAATGGCATTACTGTGAAGTGTGAAGTCCTTTAGTCTGTTTATAAATGTTTAGGGTATATTAATGTATAATGTTTCGTGCTAGATTGTAAAAATAAAAATAAAGTGTAGTGGTGCAAGTTTGGTTGCCTATAGTGAAAAGAATATTTCGATGTGTACTCAAAACAACACATAGTTTGATATGAAACTCGAGTATACAGGGTGTCCCAAGTTAAATTCGAACCTCAGTTTTGTATAGAAATATCGTGCATTTTAAAAGACTATGTTAATAAAAGTTGTGTAAAATTGAGTATAGTTCAGTATTAACATAGTTTTTTTAATTCACAGTATTTCTATACAAAACAGAGGTTTGTATTTAACTTGGGACACCCGGTAGACGTTTTTGAAATATTACGTTAGCCTAAAAATTCAAAATTCGCGCGCTTATTGCATGCAACGTTGCATTGCAAGGTTGCAGCCACTGAAATGCTTGAAAATTGTATCTACCGTTGGTAGCGCGAGTGCCTAGTCGAGTTAATCTTGATATACAACGTGTTATTTGTCGGGCCGATGGAGATTATGCCACCGAAGCCGTTATTACGCCCCGCTGCGGAAGGACCGAGCAAATCGAGGGCACAAATGATGATTAATAAAACGCGATTTCACATCCAACGTGCTCCTAACATATACTACCAACGCTACACCGAACACGGTGTGCAGTCTACTCGGTACATTAGAATCTCGCCGAAGCATATTGGGTTGCCTACGTTAGAACCAGTGCGTAACTCATGCCCCATGTCTAAATATTGACATAAAGTTAAATTGTATGAAAAGGGCGAGTTAATTTTAAGGACACATTGACGTTGCGATGTGCGAAAATGTTAAATTGATTAGAAGAGCGAATATTATTGAAAATTAACGAAAATTGATGAAACTGTACCCTTTGTCCCCCCCAAGTCTTTGTTCTGTTTGTTGATGATAAAGCAAAGTTCACATTCATACCTAACTAGAAGTAAAGCAGTAAACGATGTCCAAAAATAGATTTTCAATCTCTTTACGTTGGATTTTATTCTTTAACGACGCGCTGTTTAATGCGGCACTCGCTTCGAATGAAAAGCTCCCCGGTGTGGCGCACTATCGCAGCATTATCACACCATTCATCGAATCGGCACGGCGTTGCGTCGCGCTGCGGGATTTAATTTTACGATCCGAACTACGAATTGACGAATTTACGAAGGCCGTGTGCGAGGTATCATCTCAGTTTGAAATTCAGCGTCATAAACCAGTGCCATCTATGTGAAGATAGCGCAATTAATCGCGTTAATGGTGAAGATTGCTTTGTCGTATATTTTTTTGAAGGTGGTTCGTGAAACAGAACAGACAAAACTTTAATCCTTTAACCCATTTTGTTGAGCGTGTATTTCAAACCAATAAAGCAAATGAAATGTCGAAAATGTTTATTGTATGAATTTTGAATTTTTAATGAAACTTAATGCATTTGCCAGCAATGCCAGCTGTCAGCAGTGAGTGTTTTTAGCGATTTTAAAAAACTCGCCTAAAATTCCTATTAGATTTAATTAAAACTTAATGAAATCGGGCCCCGGCTGGCTGGGCTTCTGTCCATTCGTTGTATTTCCTTGTTTTCTTTTGTTGCATTTGTCTTTCGGGGCGATTTTTGTGCGCGCCGAGGATATATTTTAGCCGTGGGCTATTGGAAAGTCATAAAACTTTAATTTCCTGCGTCATTTCCTACCGGCGCGGCGTCCACTGCCAGTCGGTGGGGGGCTTTATATTTAATACTTTACGTTCTTCATTTTTCATTGTTGTTGATTTGCTTTTTGCTGTGATTGCGCCCCAGCAGCCAGGCGGCCGGGTTGTGGCCTTTGTTTTGTTGACTTTTGATCAATTGCTTTGATAAATCTCGTGCGGCGCACAGCGTGTGTACGCTTGGTTGCCTATGGTCTTTGACTTTTTGCGCTATTGCGGCCGCGCTGGGAGCGCTGCTGACCGGATGCCGGCCAAACGATGACGATAGACACAGGACCCAGGACATAGGACACACAGGACACACAGCAGAGCCAGCGGGCACTTTCCGAACGCCTTTCCAAAGCATCGATGGCGCTTTATCGCAGATATGTTGTTCTTGAGATCGCTGTTACTGTAAAACTCTAAATAAACGACTTTCGGCGAGATAAACGTCAACAGCAAACGTCAACAATGTGAAATATCAAAGGAAACACTCAGACACACGTTTCATCATACTTTGGGCGAAATTAATGGCAAATTAAACGAAGAAAACAAACCAAAGTCCCCAATTCGGGGTCCATATAAATTAATCACTTCTAGTCAATGGTGCAAACCGCGAACGACGAACGCAGTGCCGTATTAAATGCCCAGCGACGATTAATCACTTTTTTACACTTTCACCCTCCGTAATAAATCTTTAATTTCACTCTATTTGTTTTTTCTTTTTGCTTCATTTGTTTTTTTATCGACTTTTGAGGAGGGTTAAGGGTTGCGTTCGCATTTTATTAGTTCGTGTGAGAATTTATCGATGGTCGATAAAAGCGAAATCCTGCGCTCAGCAAATCTCGCCGCCACCCGGCTATCCGCTAATGGCAACATCATGCAGGGGAGAATCAGGAAGAAATATTTGCTGCCGCCTGCCGAATGTGGAGGAAAAAAATAAGGCGGCGAATGCGGAAAATCTACCAAAAGAAAGAAAGCAAACGCAATGCAGCGCAAATTGCGCAGAAACGCGTATTGTGTTTTGATTTTCGTGTGATTAATGCCCATATTTTGTTGTTCGCCTTTCGCGCTGATATTTACTTTGCTGGGCACAAACGAACGACTTCATGTGAAATAATAACCGTTGCAGCTGAAAAGAAAATTAATGCCATCGCCTAAAGAAATACAGACAAATGATTGTTAAATCAGTAGTCGGCAGGATACCTCAAAATCTCAGATATTTGAAGCGAAAGTATTTAAGATTCGAAAACAGCTGTACAATGAAACCAATGTTGTTGTAAGTTTGGTTGCCTATAGTAAAACATCATTTTTTGGAATATTCTTTAAAAAATGAGAGCCCGAAAATATATTAAATTTTAGTGCAGTATGTATGCAACCAAATATACACAGACGTATTTTGTGCGGTGTATATTGTATTCTAGGATGATGAAAGTTCAAGTTGAAAAGCGATAAATTCTGGCTTTCCGATAAAATATGATAAAATTAACGCTTGTTTCGACACTGGTGGCAGGGGGCGGATATCAGCCGCCCCCACTGTTTCATGTCTCGCAGTATCGCGCTCTTGCTGGCTGCCTGGCGGTCGTTTATCAACGAAACGATGGTAATTCGAGGTAAGAACAAAAGTGCGAGTGGAATACCATCGTGCTGGCGCACGACAAAATTAATGAAGAAGCCGCCACCATCACCGCCGACGCAGCCGCCGCCGCCGCCACCACAGTTTCTAGCCGTTTCTGATGATATACTGCCGTTGCAGCGCCCGCCAAGTGTTTAAATTACTTTACACTTTATTAAGTATCGTAATTGTGCTGCGCGATTTGATTAATTAGCGTGGGTATATATGATCGGGGGACGGCACTACACCTACACATTCTTTCTCTAACATTGGCTTTAAATGTAGTACTGTACTAAAAATGCAGGGCAATCGTTCAGTTTTGACGGCTCATCAAGAAGAAGAAACAATTCAACATCCAACCCCATTCCCCATGGATGATATAAACAGTATACATCATCTGTTCGCAGTAGGCGCATGTTGAAATTGAAATTTGGAAGTTGTTGGAAGAGTCCTTAATCTAAGTGCTTCGTGCATAATTAATCGCGTGGATTGCGAGACACACTCACCTGCCCTTTCGCCCGTGCGCTGGAATTTGGCGCCTCTTCGTTCACATCTCGAAACGAGCCATAAAACGGAACGCACGTAATTTATTTAATTTCTTGCGCTCGCCCGTTATTTATGCGCCAATTTATCGCTGACCATCCGAGGGTTTCATGCTTGCAATTATTATCAATTTCACTGGAATTTACACATACTTTTTGATGAATTTATATGTAGTGACACAGGTTGATTAACAATCCGAACAAATATGTCATTCGTCATCACAGCACTCATCAGTCAGAGACTCCGAGTTAATGTAAAGCTAGCTTCACACTTTTCATGTGATGTGATATTTCATATGTTCATAAATATTCCTCGAAAAACTCATCCGTTTTTTTTTGTGCGTTCCTCTTCTGTGACTCTATTTATAGTATAAAAATCGTAAATGAACGTGTCCATCAGCATCCGATGTACTGTCACGGAAAAACTACTGAACATATAAAAAAACGTCGAAAACACTCGCCTGGCCGAAGCGAGCGGAGAAAAACGACATTACAAATAATTGACTCGAGTTAAAAACGAAAATTGCACCAAACTGGAAACAGGAAAAAGTGCGACGCAAAAACAAAGCGAATGAAGCTACCGAGCGAGCGTGAACGTCAATCAATCAATGAAGTCATCAATCATCCATCAAGCGATCGCTCGTGGTGCTCGTAGTGTTTGGCTCTAGGGTAGGCAAAACGTAAAACACGCCAAGAGACGACAATTTAATAAACATACATTTATTTACAAAAATCAAAAATACAATAAAAATTGCGATATATCATGTGTCATATCATATCTGTTTTTTTTTGTTTCATATCGTATCTTGTATCATATTCATATTCATTTGTGTTTCTTTAATTAATTAAATTCATCATCTTTAAACTCTGCTCCTGCTGCGCTTTAGTTTCGTAATTCGTTAAATCACTTAAGCTTACTTAAGTTTACAAAGTCGTTCTCAGTATGTACACAACACAAGTTACATTTCGAATTGTCGATAAATGGATCAATCAAATCAAAGCATTGAGACATGACAGATTGACAGCTTGACATATCAGTCAATCGCATCTGTCAGCATCTGCTCCATTTATAGATTCCACTTAAGCATAAACTTGTTTAAAGTTAAGTACAAAATCACATTCACAATGCGCAATTCGTTCGATCATTCATTCGCGGATTCACTCAAAATGGCGGCCGCACAGTCGAAACAAAAATGATACACATATTACACGACGATGCTTGTTGCTTTTCCTTAATCGATAATAGTCGACCAACAAAAAAAACATGTATTTACAAAAATATTTATGCTCCTTACGACGAGAGTAATTAAGTAGTCGATAATTAAGTAGATAAAGTTATAGATTATACATTATGCAGAGGAGATATAAATATATTACACGCGTTGTTTTTTTTTCTTGTTTCTTATACTCCTATACATCGACCTCGTTCATAGCTTGTATTTTTTTTCTCTCAATAATATTAAATATTAATACTCACAAGAAGTCCGGTGCTCGTGTTCTCGACTAATCTTTCAAACATCAATTATTTAAGCCTTAAGGTAGTTCCACAATTGTTTCACCACGTAATCAGCATCGAGCTTCAAGGGTGTATGTGTGTGTGCAAAAAATAGATTCTGTTAAGCTTACGATTAGGACCTCGGCGTCTGCGCATTAATAAATCATGCGCCACGTCGCGTTAAATAATAATTTAAAAATGTAAATAATAATCAACAAAATATAGCCACTCTCTCAAATTGTTTAAAACTTTAAAACATTTTAAAACATTGTAAATATTTGTTTAATCTGTTAAATTGCTTTCTTGTTTCATTATTTTTTTTTGTTACCTTCTTTCTATGAGATCAATCAATTCGATAAATTTGCTATCTGCTTTTGTTTAACTTTCTTCTCTATGATATTATGTGTTTTTGTGTTTTTCTCTCGACATTATTAGATTAATATAAAAATGGCAGTCGATATCGTCTTATTAAAATATTACATCGTTCAGGATGGATTTATAGATTTGTTAACAATCACATAATTGAACACACCAAAACGCAAAAAATAAAAACAATCATCAAGAAAAGCAAGAGAATAACAAAGTTTTAATAGACAAGTTTCAAGTAAACAAGTAAAGTCGTCGTTATTCCATTGTTTTCCGATCGAGACAGATTGTAAGTTGTTTATTCGACCTCAAGTCGAAGAACTGAATTCTGTTGAAGTTCGTATAAAAGTTTCGCTTTTCTATGACTTGTTCCAATGTTCCAGCTACAACAATCATCCTAAGCCTAAAGTTACCTTTAACTGATGAAAATAGCTTTCATAATAAATAAAATACCATTTTGGCACAGATTAATTAGTCCTACTTAAAATAGATGCAACTGATCATCGGCGGGTGTTAGAGCGATTTCGTGTCGATTTTAATTAAAAATGATCGCTGATGCACGATCCCAAATTAAGTTAATTAAAAAACTAAACGAAAAACGCAACCAGCTCTAAAATTCGTTGTTGTCGAGAGTGCAAATGGCAGTGTAGATTTATCCATCAATTATTAGCGCATAACCGCACAACAATCGCCGACCAAGTCACCGAAATGCAAATGAACGAAATTCAACAGAATTCATCGCAGATCAATACACTGTACAATTGTTCTGTACATAAATGCATTGCTTATTGCAATTTAGATCACATGTTGCCAAATTTGCTAATTTTGATACATCTTTGATATTGTAATTATAATTTGCTATCTCGTTTTTCCGTTTCGTATTGTGTGTTAAAATGTTGTACTCACGACACGTTGACAAAATGGCGGCGTCCTCCAGTCGTCGAACATAACCCTATATTAAATGCTTACAGATACAGATAACATAAAAGTCCTTCACAAAGTATTGTCCCGCCTACGTGTGCAGAATTAAAGTAAATCAGTTAAGATTTAAGACAATGACGAATCACTTTTATCACGTTGCTTATAAAATTGCTTTCTTCGTCGCAGCATTGGCTGCTGTTGAGTTTAGGTTTCGATTAAATTCCTCTTCATTTTTCTGTCACTCGTCATCGCTGTCTCGATGTGGGTTGGTTGTCATCTTCTGCGTCCCTTGGCTTATGATATACGTGTTTAATTAAACGTGGTTTAGTTAAGTTTTGCGAGAACACACACGCACGCACATTCAGAGAATTTGCAAAAGGATCAAATCGCCGGATTGATTCTTCAGGTACACGATGAAGAGAAAATAATTAATCGCGTTTCTTTTCTGTTTCGCATCTTAATTAATAGTAATAGCACTCACATCGATTTTCGCTTCAATTCGTTCGGTGACGTTTGTTCCGTGTGTGTTTTTATATATTCTCTTTTTGTTTTCTTACAATAACATTTCGATAAAAGTTCGTGTTCGTCGATTTCGTTCGCGTTAGGTTTAAGGATTTAAGCGTTCGTGTATGGTTCGTAAATGTTACGAATTAATTTCAACGCGCGCGCGCGGCACGTTTAGACGATTATCTCGCGTATCACGCGCCTCGTCCGCGAATTCGGCGTCGAGTAGCCGCTCTCGAGGCTCTCTTCGTAGTTGAGCGACATTAGCTGCGGTGGCTTTTCGTCCTCCATCTGCGGATCCATATAGGGATCTGGCAGACCGCTGACGTCATGATATGGCGAATCTGTTAACAAAACAATGGAAATAACCTCAAACCATTCCTACTCTTCCTACGCCTTGAAGGTTAAAGTTTCGGAGTGACTAGTGCAACGATGATCGAGCGACACAACGATTGCATTGGAGATTGCCCCAAACCGTAAGGTCTCAATAGCGCAGTCGTAGAGTGTTGGTCTACCACCTAAGAGGTACCTACAATATGAACCGTCGGGTCTTTAAGTAGGCCCGTTAGTCGCCAGATCGTCGTTGCATAAGTCGCAGCCTTAAAGTTTCACTAACCTATATGTTGTTCAATCCGTTTCTTCGGCTTGTGGACGGCAGCATAGGGGTCGCTGCAGTAGTCCTGCCGCGATGGGTTGTTGCTATTGCGCATGTAATCATCGCCATGTTGGCTCTGCGTGGTGATGTGCGGATAGGGTGCGTAGTCATCAACCGCTCCATAGCCGCCATGCGCGATCGGATCATAGCCGTAGGAGTTTTGCCTGTCGACGTTCATGTGCGGTTGCAACTGATTCACCGAGTTGTTCGCTGCCGCCGCCATCTTCATCTGCCACAGGGAGTCCTGAGAGTTGACACTGCCGCCATTGTTGGAGTTAGAGTAGCTGTTCTCGAGATATCCCATGTTGGGCCCTGTAAAATACGACGTTAGTTTTTATACGACGAGCTTTCTTTGAAGAACCTACAGTCGCCGTTATTCATGGTCGGTCTTGGTTGAATATCTGGATTAGCAACATGATATCCGTAGCCGTTCTGAGTGGCATAGACGCTCTTCTGATCCTCCATGGCGAGTGCCAAATCGAGCGAGTGCTCCAGCGCTTTGTTTTCCATGCCCGTGGAGGGGTAGTACGGTGGTGGCGCTTGGTTCTGTGAGGTGACGATCGTCGGACGCACCGAGTCCATTTCGTAGTCCTTCGCTTGCGTCTTCTTTGTCTGATTGCGCTTGCAGCGGCAGAACATCAGCAGCAAGCCCACAAAGAGCACGAACACAATGCAGGAGACCACGATGGCGATGAGTGTAGGTGTCGCTAGTGCGGAGGCCTCCTTAATGTACGCATGACCTGCTAAATTAAACAAGAAAACCAATCAGAATCACGGCGCCATTGAACACGAACGAAATGAGCCAACTTACGTTCAGCTTCCACGTAGTCCCCACAATGCTCATGCTGTGTCGACAAGCAAAATCTCACTCGCACTCTGGATGAGTAGTCATCATTTACACCGATGGGTTCATCCACTAAAGACCTACCAATTCCTCGGCTCTGTTGCACTCGTGCGATGAGTTTTTCCAGGTTGGTTTCTTTATAAGTGGGCGTAACTCCGGAAACTTCAACGTTGAGCGTGTCGACTGGCTGCCAAGCGGGAATAGGCAGATCGTGTGTGAGAGACTCCACCACAGCAACTAAGGGTAGGCAGGTCATGGGGATATTAATGGTCAACGAGTGCGAACCAGAATCGTAAGCAACCCGCTGTGGAATTGGGATGCGGTCCACCCTAGTGGTCAATGCAATCTCCACCGAGTTCTCACTCGGACCCTGCGTGTTCAAAGCCTTGACCTTGAACACGTAGTTCTGGTGTTGATCCAGATGGGAAATGTTGCAGGGCACGTTCTGTTTGCAATCCGCCTCGGACCAATCCGCCGCCTTGGTGACTTGCCCACATCCCTTGATGACAATGTTATCATTGCTGGGGACCTTCTTATAAGACACGAAGTACTTTGTGTTCGCAATACCTCCATTAAATCCAGGCTCCCAATTCAGGGTAACGTAATTGTGTCCAATGTGGAGGGCAGTTACATGCGTTGGCTTTTCCGGGGCGCCCTTTTTCTGCAGCCGGATCTTGGCGTCGATCTTGCCCAAACTGTTCACCACCTGGCAGTTGTACTCGCCGTAGTCTTGATGTTTAATGTTGGAAATCCTCAGTACGGATGTGTAGACATCATTGTCGTCCGGTGAGTTGCTGATACCATAGTGTCCCTCTGAGGAAGTGAGCAGTGGAGAGGAGTTTGCGCCGTAGAACCATTTGAATTCTGGTTTGGGATACGCTTGGATCTTGCAGACCACTTCAGCTGTTTCACGCAGATCGTAGGCGACTTTGTTGTACTGATGCAGAATGATTGGTTTGTGTTCGATGCGGAGATGCATACTGGACTCGGCCTTCTTGACTTCATTCTCGAATACGCAGGAGTAGACTCCCCGATCAGCTGGTAAGAGTTCATTGCCATTGGGACGTGCTTTGCCCTTAAACTTCAAGATGCTCTGCACACTGACAGCGCCATTCGCTAATTCGGTCAGTTCAGTCTTCACCTCAAAGAGGTTCACATCCGCCGTCAGTTCATCGTCGTCCTTCAGCCACTTGACGATCGGCTTGGGTTTACCCTTCGCACTGCAGGTGATGAAAAAGTCGGCATCCCCAACGCGCTTGGTTTCCAGCGGCTTCAGCTTCATCTTGAACGTCGGCGGTTGGTACACCTCCAAATTGATGGAGGACACCTCACCAGGACCGAGCTCATTGGTCGCTTGGCAATTGTAAATCCCTTCATTGGGGATCTGCGCCTGCGAGATGATGTACTTCGTGCTGGTGCCCACCACCAAGGGCTGGTTGTCGTTACCCATGCGGAACCATCTGTACTGAGGTGCTGGCCATCCAGGCGGGGTAGCCGTGCAGGTCAACGTCACCGGCGATCCTTCAGTGGCAATTGGCTTATCCGGCGTGATCCTCGCCTTGCCCGGTTTGTGTCTGATGAGGAGCGCAATCGAGGTGTTGCCCACCTTCTCAGTTCTCCGCAGTGGGAGGGCACTTGGGGTAATCACGTTGACCGCTCGGCAGGTGTAAGTACCAGAGTGTTCAGCCGTCACGGAGCTCAGGCGAAGAGTGTCGCCGATTTGCCGGAAATCCGGCTTGCCATCCTTCACCCACTCCACGGTCAAGGGAGCTGGATTCGCCGTGACGTTGCAACGGATGGTGACAGCTTCACCCTCCTCAGCCTCGCGTGTCTTCGCCTCGAGGAGCACAATCGGCGCATAGAGCACGTCCAGCGTCATTTCCTTCTCGCCAACCTTCCCCAGATTGTTATCCGCTGAGCATGTGTAGTTGCCAGCGTCCTGGGTGCTAACGCGATGTAGGACATGATTGGTCTTGGAGCTAATGTGGCGGCCATTACGAGTCCAGCGCACTGAGGTTACCATGGGCTTCGCATCGACGGTACATTGCAGCGTGGTCATTGAATCGCGTTCGACTCTAAGGGGGTTTTCTGGACCAACTTCCACTCTTGGAAAATCTACATTTAACAAAGAAAGAAAAAAATAAAGAGTTAACCAAAGAAACAAGAGGAATAAAGTGATTCCGAGTTAATTTCATTTTCCATCTGCGGCCATTTTTGCCTCGGTTTGCTAGAACGACGGCGAAGGCAGCGCAAAATTAGGCAATATGCGCACACAATAACAATAAAGGGCCCCAAGCTTATATTGAATCAATACCAAATACCATCAGACTCGGCACATTGCGAAAAATTACCACCACCTCTAATTTCTGACCCGCAACGAGTTAATTCGCGCCGTGCGCCACCCGGCCTAGTCAAATCTAACCCCTAAATAATTAACTCGCAGAGAAAACTAGCAGACACCAGCACGAGGGTAATATTCCACGTCCCCCCCCCCCGTTCTTTCATCCTTCATTTATGCAGCGTGGCGCGGCAGCAGCTCATTTTAATCCGGCCATTGTTCAAACCGCTAATATCGCAATAACATCGCTTTTAACGGCGTAATGGCCGCCGTCTCGCGCGCGAAATTAGATTTTACACTCCACTAGCGCCGCCACTCCAGATGAAGAACCCATCCAAGAAGTTGGGTTAATGCTCGATTTTATTGTCCAAAATGGCGTTTATAGCGCTTTGATAATTCGGAATTACTTTATCTTCAGAGCTGAGACGCACGTCGCACGTGTTCTCTATTACGACCGTCTCCTTCGTCTAACTCTAACCCTAACGCCATCTACAAACAAGTATTAAAATTCCAATATTTACTCAGTTCATGTTTTGTTTTTGCTACATTCAAAATCAATATTTGCACATTTCTCATGCCAATTATACGGCGTAATTCTTGTGCGGTGTGAGATGTACAATTGGAATGTGGAATTTTCCAAATTTCATTACGCCTTCGCCGGCGCGCATAATTGAATTAATTGAACGAACGGAGGCGCGCGAATACAAAATTTGCGTCGAGCGCAAAAACAAAATTTTCGACCCAAGCGCCGCGTTTCATTTATTTCCGGGTGCAAAATTGATTAGAAGCGTGACGTCATAACTGAGCGAGAGCCCGGCAGGTGGCGCGCGATGGCGATGGCGAGATGAAAAACTTTGCCGAAATCGCGCGCATGTTTATTAATGAGGTGAACTTTTAGCAAATCAAAATTGGAAATAATCCGGTGCGGCGATGATATTTATATGCATAGCCTGTCTCGAAGTTTGGGCCATTTTGCTCATATGCGCATAAATTGGATGCATTTGTGATTTTATAATGAAAAGCAAAGTTTGGCGTTTCCGCGTTTGGCGTACCATGTGTATATTGGGTTGCATGCATGTTTGGTAATATGGCAATGAATGTAGCGATAAATTTGGCCAGGCATTATCGATGGCATGTTGAATTGCGTGGTGTGCGCACCGCGAATGGAATGCGTGATTAAAACGATGCAATATTGTC
>JARJDQ010020889.1:0-16943 GCA_030264215.1 Geostiba sp. GC000077
AACCTGAAGAGGTCTTCTTGAGTCTATTGTTTTGAGAGTTGTTTGGGTGCAGGTTTGCAGTCGAGGGTCGACCTCCAGTCCTCCGCACTTCCAGCCAGAGCCAGCTTCCCTCGTTCCCTCTCCTTCCTCGACGAAACCAGCGGATCGATAATCGCGGCATGGCGGGCTTGGGTACACCCGTATACCGCCAGTTCAGCGTTCACTGCACCCGCACCCTTCTCCGGTGTGTGTGGCGTTGGAGGTTGATGCTTGATCTCTCTCCGTATCGACCGTAGTGTCGCCGCCGCCGCCACTGCCATAAACAGCGCAGATGCAATGTGACACTGCAACTGCACTTCTGCACTTCACTCCTTCAGTGCAATTCCCATCACTGCGGACACCCACTAGTAACCGATTTCCAAATGTATCATCAATGATTTCGAGCAGCAGGCCAGCAGCACATCGAACCGTGCGCAACAGAAAAATAACCGAGCATGCTGTGGATTTTTGCGTCTGGTAGCGATGCGATTAGCGCTCGCAGCTTGTTTACGCGCGATGCATCGGCATCGGTCATCGAATTTCGCATGCGGCTTGTCGCTTGGGTGTTTAGTGTTTACTTAACACACATTCGCTCCCGCCGCTCCCGGGGTCAGCGCGCAATCTGAAATCAAAACGCCCAGAGACGGATGACATCAATATACGAAATCGGAGCTCGAGGTTTCGATAAACGCCAGAGCTTCGAGTCTGAGCGGTTGTTGAGTCGAAATGCTTAGTACCTACACATCGTGACCCTTTGACTGCCGCTACAACCACAACCATAAATCATATCGTGCCGAATGTGTTACGTCAATTGTTCCAATCATGACGTGTGAGCATTCATGCTTCACGTGTAACAAGTAACACAAGACAAGAAGTACAAATCACATGCGACATGCCAGTGCAGCATATAAACATTTGCACTGATCTAGAATAGACGTTGGCCGTAAAAAAACGTACCGTGCAGCTTGGTATGTCTGTGTCATGTCAACGTTGTTGCTGCATTGAGCATTGATAACGAGTTATCAGCCGGCACACTACCACACCACGACTGATTGTACGCCATAAAAGTTTCAACTAAAATATCCCGATCTCCTTTCCGTTTATCAGCAGTATTAACATTTTGGAACATGTGATAACGCCGAAAGGGAAAAAATCCATAAGTGCATGCAAGCATGTGGCTCAGGGCCTCGGGTTGCGGGTTCAACCACAATATAGGGCATCCGACTGCCTGAGTGAGTATTCTTCCGTTTCGTGCCTTGCTGTTGCTGCAAACGCGACGAAATGCTCCAGTTCTCTTCTGTCATGGACTCATGGGGCTTGTTGCTTGTTGCGTCATATTGCATGCTCGATGCTCGGCGGAGGCGGCGGTATTGATCCGGTGAGCGGGGTGAGCTTACGTTTGGAGTCCCGAGTCCCGGGCGGCGGCAGGCCCTGCAGGCCCTCTGCAGCGACTGGAAACATGAAAACATCATTTACTATTCGAGTATTCCCTATTCCCCTACCACGCGATGCGTCATCGCATCTGCAATAAGCAAAGTTCTTGAACTTCAGTTCAGAACATCCGAACTTCAATAATCGACAAGTTGCATACCTTTTTTTATTGTGTGCTAGTACAGCTAATGTGCTGAAGGTGCTGATTGTACATTTGATTAGATGCTGTTATGACGTGAATGTTTAGTGTTTTTGTGCGGTGCTAAGCTCTTCGGGCGTGTGGACTGTCGAGTGTTAAGCTGTGTAAGATCGAGGTCACAATTAACGGTTGACATGTTGACAATAATGTGCTCGACGCGGCAACGCCGCCAACGTGTCAACGCGCCCAGCCAGCCGGGCAGACGCGCCGCGCGACGAGGTGTGCTGTGTGCCCTGTGGATGCGTCGCGTTTCCATTTCGTCGGATCCGTCGGCTGCGGCTGCGAGCTTACGTTTTACGTGCTGTCGTGCTGTGCGCCGCGCCGAGTGAGCGCGCGCGATCGTGACGTCGCTCATGTTGCCATTGGTCTGCGGTACACAGTGACGTCACGAGCGACGATAATGATTATTGTGGCTCGGCACGTCCAGTGCCACTGCGCTCTGCGTTCGCATATCGCATCTCCAAGCTCTAACATTGCCTGCGTCTCGCCGCGCTCCCGCGCTCGCCGCCTGACTACATACAACCACACGAGCACACACCACACACATTCGCGTCGTGCCGGGCCGACCGACCGACGAGGCGATATTTGTTGCCGACGAACCGTTTCTACGGTTTCAGCATGCGCAGTTGCCCGGTTGTGACGAGGCTGATTCACTTCATAGGCGCGGGGGGCACGCACCGCGCGCACCGCCAGCGCATTGAGGTTGTGGCTTGTGGGTTGTTTTCAGTCAGTAGCACACCAGCGCTACGTCCGTGCGGATCGCTGTTTTGTATACGCCCGGTCGGCCCCGTCGTTCAAGTAGTGCAGTGTGTGTGCTGACTGGTGGACCAGTGCCGTCCGCAGTGATGAGCGCGGATTGAGTGTGTCGAGCGGTGCAAACTAATTATGTGCGCCCGGTGGAATACATAGAGGCGCGCGGCATTTATTTGGATTATTTCGGTTTTCATTCTTCCTCCCCCCCAAGTCGCCCAACATTCGGATTTAGTGCGCGATTGATGGTGAAGATGTCGGTGATGCAAATGCAGCAGGCCAAGCGGCAGCAGTGCTATCTGTGCGACTTACCCCGCATGCCGTGGGCGATGGTACACGACTTCTCGGAGGCGGTGTGCCGCGGCTGCGTGAACTACGAGGGCGCCGACCGCATCGAGATCGTCCTGGAGACGGCGCGCCAGTTGAAGCGCGCGCACGGCTTCCAGGAGCAGCGTTCGGCGCACAGCTCCAAGAGCCATCGCACCGCCAGCAGCGGGCACGAGCATCAGAACGGCGATGTGGCCACCTCCAGCCGGCAGCAGCAGGCGGCGGCGGCGGCTGCCGCGGCCGCAGCGGCAGGCGCGCATCACACCAGCTCCTACAGTATGCAGCACTCGCGGCCTGGGATGATGACGGAGTATCAGAGCGCACCGCCGAGGGGTAGTTCGATGGCGCGGCCTGGAATTCAGGACGGCAGTCGGGAGGAGCACGAGGCGATGGTGGCGCGGACGCCGGTGCGGATACCCAGCCTGCTGTCGGCGGCGGCGCATCATCCCATGCAGGCGCATCATCATCCGGTGAGCAGTGGGCCCGGACGCGCCGGCCACCAGGGATTAAAACGCGGCCTGTCCACGAACGAAGAGGACGAACACCATGGCCATCATGGACATACCAACGGGGAGGTCAACGGGTCGAAGCGGATGATGTCCGTGGAGGAGCACAGCGCCGCGGTGACGGTGCGTCCGCCACTCACACGCGGCGAGTCCCTGCCGGCGGTGTCACTCGCGCAGAGCTTCAGCGTGACGGCCGAGCGGTCCTTCAAGCAGGAGTTCAAACAGGAGAAGCATCCGATTCGGACGCCATCCTTCGAAGCGGCGACGTCATTCAAGCCCAATGGTGAGCGCACTGAGATCTGAGATACTGAGAACCAGTCCCCCTGAGCTAAAACTAAAAATCAGCCTTTGCATCCGGTTCAACGGTCTTTTATCTCGCCACGGCGCGCGGTGTGCCAGTAGGCTCCTAGGCATTCTATCTGCTCTTCGGAGCATGCCGCATTATTTATACCTCAGCCTGTGTGAGTGCCCCCGTGTGTGTTGCGTGTGCGCCGAATCTCTGACGTAATGTTTATTTTCGTATTCATTATCGTTTACACTTTACACTAAGCCTGTCTCCGTGTGTTGAAATCCCTCGCCGGTCGCGCAACTGTACAACTGGCATGAACTCGGCGTGCGGCTCGTTGGATGTTGGAAATAATAAAACCAGTTCGCCGTTGGCCGGCATGATTTTAAATTAACGGATTCATTCCATACGGCGCGCCGGCGAGCATGGACCGCAACTGATTGTGTGCTGATGACGCGCCGTGGGCATTATTTATAACTATGAGTCTATGAATAATTGCCTGCTTAGTCGGCGGGACGCGTTGGAAAAAGTAAAACCGCTTCTCTGCTTCAGTGTTTCACTGTTTCGCAATGTTTTATTTTTGCACGCTCGGCTGGATTTCGCCGCGCGTGTACTCGTCATTCCGGTGGTGGCTTCACTTCAACCGGTTTCGGTTCCTAGTTGGTAGTTGCCTGCCGCTACGTCACCATGTCTCGAGTTGTCTGACCGAAGCCGGGCCCCAGCTTTCACAAGTATCACAAGCCTTCGGTGGGGCCTGGCGTTGATGGTTTTCGAAAACTTGGCCGGCCCGTCTGGCTTCTGCGTCTGCCTCTACATGTCGAGACTTGTTTTCTCGAAAAACCTCTTACCTGGCCCCTGTGGCCCCTGGCCCTCTTTCCGGCTGAGAGTACCGTTGCACCGTCACGTCAGTCCGTCACACCTGTGCTGGGTGGCTGTTATATTTCCACCTCCACATCACCCAAAAACTCTTATAGGGTTCCAAGAGCAAGAGTTTTCTCTAGCTATAGTTTTAAATGCCTTTCATCTAAAGACCTTCAAAGGGTTTTAAATGTCTTCAGCTCGCGTGTGGTTCGTGTTTCGTGGTTTGCTAATGTGCGCACAAACAAAAGGAAGCCCGATGGGCAGTCAAACCAGTCGCGGCGCGGCGCAGCGCTGCGCAGGCCCCACGATGGCCTTGATCCTACAAGAACTTTCTCACGGTCTAGGATCACTGCCCCGATGTGTCGGGGCCCGTCTCTCGGCTGTGGTGTGGTTGCATTCGCGGTGCGCATCGATTCACATCACTCACATTCACGCATTGTACCCACCTGATTGTAAACAATGCAAACCACCGCGATTCGCATTGTTTGTGCCTTGAGAACGGCGTTGCCTTCTTTCCTGTGGGAATTTCACTTCTCAACCGAATCGCATGATTGTGGCTCTGGCAAATTACGACTTTCGACTTCATCAGCACGCGACCGCGCAGGTTTCGTCTTGGGTTGGGGCAGCTGGTTGATTTTTATCCGGCGCGATGATCGTGATCGTGGCAAACAGCTGGAACGGAAGCGGGGGAAGGCGGGAAGGAAATAGATAATAATAACGTGCGTCCGTCGTTTTTGCTTTGTGCGCGAGCGCGCGCGCGCCAAAACGGTATTTTGCACCTGTTTTTTCTTCGGTTTTATTTCTTTAGGTCAAACGGGCAGGATCATTAAGAAAACCAGCCGTGCCCGTATGCGGCGGATGGATTACGTCTGTTTGATTATACCTATAGTCCTATACGGCGCGGCGAACACGCACGCGTAATTTGCGCAGGTAAACACACCTGCGATTTGGCCACCAGTAAGCAGCAATCATCACAAGGAACATTCAATACGTTTGCAATATTGTTGAGCTTGCGCATGATGCGCATTTTTATTGGATGTGCGTTTATTCCGAGAACCGAGAATAGAGCCGGACGATGAAGGTGCATTAGTTGACGTAGGTCGCGGGTGCATATTCGATTTCGTTCTTGGAATGAATGGGTTGTTGTATACGTCGGCGGTCGGCGTTATGCAACCGGTGCGCGGCGGCCGCGCTTGGCTTCTTGTGCGCAGTGTGCGCGTGCATTCGATTTCTTTGCGGTGCGGCGCGGCGTGTCTTTCCTTTCGGCAACACCGCACGTCGCAGGCCCGCAATGTTTCCGTTGCCGTTAAAAATACATACGCCGCGCGCGCGCGCGTGAGTGAAAAACTCGTCGTGGTCACATTCCGCGCGCTGTGCCGATGGCCGCAAACCCGCCAGGCGCGCGCTGCTAAAATTATCCACCGATCCACGCCATCCGCGGCATGCCTGCGCGCGCGCCGCGCGTCTCGCTTGCCAACTACGCGCTACGTCACCAAATTGCATATCGAGGTCACGTGAATGCTGGCCTGCTGGCTCGATGACGAAGTCGCGCATCACACGCACGACGCACTCACAAGGCTGTTTCCTGGCCGCGCGGCTGGCTGATTTTTAGCGGCTTGTTAGGATGTGGCGGCTGAATGACTCTGACTGTGTGCTTAATCATGTAATCTAAATTGTAGGCTACACCGCCCCGGTGTCGGTGGCGAACGCAGCGGCCAACGGCACCAACACCGGCTCACCGCTGAGCAGCAGGACCAGCTCGCCGCCGGAGGCGAACGCCACCGCCGGCGCCACCCAGCCGCAGCAAGCCACCTCCGCGTCCGGCCAAAGTCCAATGGCGGCGCTCATATCTGTTGCAGACAACCTGCCGTCGGGCAGTCCGCGTTCAGCGGGCGGCAGCCCGCCCAGCGGTGCGGTGGCGCCGCGGAGCGCCTCACGCGGCTCCCAACACTCGCCTAACTCCTCGGCGGGCTCGTCGAGCAGCCGGCGGTCGTCGGGGTCGCGTCACGTCTCCTCCACGACTGTTACCTCGTCGGAGGCGGGCGCCGGTGGCACGCTGGGCGGCGCGCCCGAAGCGCTCCCCGCCAACGGCACCGAGACCGCAACGCCGCCCACCGCCGCCGCCAACACCCTCCGGTGCACCATCTGCCAGGAGCGGCTCGAGGACACACACTTTGTGCAGTGCCCCTCCGTGCAGCAGCACAAGTTCTGCTTCCCCTGCAGCCGCAACAGCATCAAGCAACAGGGCGCCGGCCAGGAGGTAAGACCCGCCGCCCACGCGTCCACCACCGCGCCCGAGAATCATGGTACTAAGACGGCAATTGTGTTGCAGGTGTACTGTCCCAGCGGCGAGAAATGCCCGCTGGCGAACTCGAACGTGCCCTGGGCGTTCATGCAGAACGAGATCGCGACGATCCTCGGCGAGGACTTTAAGGTCAAAAAGGAGCGCGAGACTTAACCGCTCGGCGCTGGCGCGTTGAATTGGATTCGCAGTTCGCACGTGGCGGCGTGAAGAACGCTCGCATCGCACACATGCGCGTGCAAACGCCCATCCTCCTTTACTCGACATCCGCTCTGGCCGGCCTAGGGAAGGGAGGCGGTGTGTGTATGCAAATCATTTTGAGGGCAAACAGTTGGCGAATGTTAGTGATACACGACGCTGGGTATTGTGATGATGGATCGGGGGCGAGATATATATTTATCTGGAGAATAATGAAAAACGCGATGAGGCTGTGTCGAAAATGGAAATATTATTTAAACTGCAGATTGTACAAACAGATTTTACCGAATTAAACAAATGGGAAACTAAAACAGACAAAAGGCTAACAATCGCCGAAATCAATAATGTACATAACCTACATTGTTGGGGCAATGGAGTGGATTCTTGCATTCTCACACATATAATCAACCCCACCCACATTTGTAGCGTCCCCACTTTTTTTATATGATACGAAAATGATGGCAGAAATCTACAATAAATGGCAATCTGGCTTCATTTGATATCTGCGATGCAGATGTATTTGTATTGCGCAAAATTTGTATGTGTAATTAAAAACAACTTGTGCACCATAACTGCGTGCTATATTTGTCTAAAAAAAAAACGAACAATTAACAATGACATATTGTACATATGTAAATATTGGTACAGAGCGGTTTTTATTGCGCGAGAGAAAAAGAGAGATAGTTCGTACAATTGTATTGTATCACATCTCACCGAGTATTTTAAGTTTGCGATTGCGTACGAGAGAAAACATCCCAGGCGTCGGGGGCATGGAAAACCGAATTTGTGCAGAGATGGATTCCATTCGGTTGTCAATTTCACTTTGTTTTGAAAGATGAAGTTATCTTGGATCCATGTATTTTTCACTTGTGCTGTAAATATTGTATATTCATCAGCCGAATTGTTTATATTTTATTTTACGTTTTTTTTTTTGTAATTGTGTACCTATTTCATATGATAACTATTAAAATGCGAAATCGACATGTTCTTTTTAGGTTTCAAAATTGAGCGCTTGGCGCCGTTTGCTTTTTAAACACTCATTTCTTGCATTGAGACGAAAATGGAAATATTTAATTATTGTGTACTTTGAAAGTAAACCTAGTCAAGAAAAAAACAAAACACATGAAGTTCACACAACTTCATCATAGGAACTCCAAAACTCGCTGGTAAATTATAAGTGAAACGAAGTAATAACTTTCATTGAGTAAAAAGTGAAAATTTAAACATAAAAAGGCATATTCTTAATTGTACAATGTTCATCCTCTCCCCCGCTCCTTCCTTCCCACCCGCACGCGGAGGAAGGCCGGTTTTTGTGACGAGGGGGCGAAAATATGATGGCGGAGACACGTGTCATATATCAAGGTCTACTAATAAATGGATATGTAAAACTCTAGTGTGTAAAAAAACTTGTTTAGATGCTGCATATTTAAAACACATTTGTCTATGCTTCAGTAACCCAGACAGTTTACTATCCTCCCTGTGGAGTGGCTATTTATCGTCTTTGATTGAGACTACAAATACCGATGTTAATATACATAATGTGATTACTAAAACAATTTGTACAAAATGAAAACAATGGCATAACGCATGCGAAAACGAAAAGTAATGATTTTAGATAAAAATTTGTTGACGTGCGCTCATCCTGTGGCGAAAGACAACTTTTTTGTGTACAGACCTTGTATGTATCAATAATATAAAAGTAGATGAAAACTTGATCCTGACTTTTCGTGAATACTAACCCAACTTCTCGCCTCCCAAGATGGTTGATAACGTCACTTTGAGGTTAGAGTTATGGGAGGCAAATAAACTGTTAGATCGATCTGGAGATTTTTTTGATCATCCTAATGTAACATCACACTTTGTTTTCCACATTCTTTTGTCCCATTCCAAACATTTCCATATCGTTCAAATTATAAGTTACAATTCATTTGTCTCCCATGACTCTAACCTACAAAGACATCACTTTAGATTTATTTATAAACAACCGTTTCTTTAGCTTCAAAGCGTGATTCGAAGTTCTGTAAGTGGGTCTAACTTTTAATGCCCCAGCTCTGTTGTGTAGCTTATTTAAAAAAAAAACCTTTTTCTACAACGACCTCTAAAACTGGTCATTAAGACATCGCATACAATGAGTAAAGTTCCAGTTTAATGATGGAGTATCTTAATGAATTCAATAAGCAACTAGTTTCGAAATGAGATTGCAGAAGAAGTTGCCTACAGTCCGTTGCCTACGTTCGTTGCGAAATACTCGACCTCGCATCTTAAAATCAAACTTTACACACTAATTTCATAAATAACTATTATAGTTTACAGATTTTGTTAGGCAAGATTGTAAATGTCCCCTTTCTTGTTTCAGGAATTCCAATGGTAGGACAATTGATCGTATGCGAAGACTCGAAAGAGTCGTTACACTTGCCGAGAGTGAACTCCTTAAGCTCAAGGATAATCTCAAGTTGACCCATGAGATAATCCCGCGATCATCCCCAAGAACCACAATTCCGGCTAATAAAGAAGTGTTGCAGTTTCCATGCTTAGAGGATGTGTTTGAAGGAATTATTGGTAAATATTCCCCGACTATATCGCCCAGAGCCATCTCCAGCGAGGAATATCTAAAAACCATCTCGGAACGCACCGAAGCTGAAATGGTCAGTGAGCCGTTGGTGTTTAACATTAACGTTGTTCCCACATGCAGCCGCAACGTAAGTTGTGTGAGCCAATCATTGCAATGTGCATCGCAGCAATGTAACCAAACATTGCATTGCGCTCCAAAACACTGCAATGTGAATGTGGCCGCTGACAAGTACCAATGTTGTCGGCCGGAACTTTCGTTTGAGTGCAGCTCTCCGCCCCGTCCGGTGAAAGACTTTCTTATACCGACTGCTCCGTGTAGGAGTGGTAGCAGGTCGATTAAATACGTCCCGCCTAAGCGGAAGCCGTATGTCAAGCCGTATGTCAAGCCGTATGTCAAGCCGTATGTCAAGCCATATGTCAAGCCGTATAGGCCAGCGAAGAGTCCAGAGAAGGTCAGTCGAACGGAAACGGCGGTGGCAGAACGCAAAAGCAGTATTTGTTGTATTATTAAACCACCAGCGAGACCTACGACTCCATCGAGACGACCACTTCCACCAAGACCACCGTCCGAGCATCGACCACCTATACAGAGACCACCCTTACTGAGAACACCACAACCGAGACCACCTCCACCGAAACCCCGGCATATTTATAAATCGCCATATAGGGCACCGAGAAAGATTCTCGGTGTGCAAACTGTGCAAACTGTTGTTTCTGATCATGAAAATGAAAAAGATGAAAAGAAGGTTACCGTGGTTGAGACAAAAAAAGATGAACGAGTTGAACCAAAAAAACCACCCAGTCCCAGTCCACCACCACCGCACGTCAGTCCACCACGGCACGTGAGTCCACCACCGCCAGAAAAGGAGAGGCCTAATGAATGTAATTGTTGTTGTCCAAAGGCAAAATACACCAAACTTAGATCAATGGAGCAGCTATCACCACCAGCTAAGGTACAGGGCCACATTGTAAAATGCAATTCGTTCAAACCACCAATGAAACATTGTAAATCATTTACGGCCAACAAGCAACCGGCAGAATCGAATCAAATCGGAGAAGAGAAACGGCGACCGCCGCCGCTATGCAAGGAAAGCCAAACATGCGGCATGCTGCAATTTGCAAAGAATGCCATGAAGAATATTGACTCGTTGACGCTTACAGATAGTTGCAATCACTTACAATTCAAGTACGTAGATCCGCATACAGTGGTGAAACCGAGGAAAATCGAAGTGTACATTGGCAAGCCTTACCCAGGTGCAGGTGCATCGCCGGATAGTCCAGAGTCGAAGAAGGGCACGTCTCCAGTAAGACCCTACCAACCCTGTCAATGCGGCATACCGATTAAACGCAGACAGGCTGCCTATCAATGTATGCGCAAACCTCCCTACGCGCCTATCTCGCCCGACAGGGCTGGACCGAGTCCGGTGAAGGTCTGTAAAGAACCAGGATGTCCGAAACTGGAGAAGGCTAAGGCTGAGAGAGAAGTTGATGCGATGCGTAGAAAGTGTATTCTGGAAAAGTGCCGTATGCAGACTGTTCCAATCGTTTGCATTGATGATTATGTTGCACATCCATCCTCTCAAGAAAATGATTTTCCAAGCAACGAATCAAATCGAATTTCCAACCAAAGTGCAGATGTAAATCCAAATATGAAGCATATTCAATGCCCGATTTGCACCGATCGAAGTGCTGGGGTTATGTTAAAGGATGAAAATATCAGTGCGTGTTCACTTTGCTGTAAGCAGAGTGTCTACGAGAAGATGACAGCACCTCCATCTGATATAAATCCACGCGAAATTGAGCGTTTTTACGAAAATCTTTGCGGTTGTATTTCGGATTTGTTTAACTCCGAACCATGTGAGAAGAAGGACTGCCCAAAGAGTGCTCTGAAGGATACCGCACGCAATCTAACCTCGCGTGGAGTGTGTACGGGTAATGTCTCATTTGCGTGTCCGGGTGCGGGTGCGATGGTGAGCACAGCAAACAGCCCCATGGACTTTGAGTGCGCATGCAAAAGCAAACCGCCTTCGGCTAGATCTAGGGAGCAGCCAGATATGGATACGCGATTGGTCACTGACATTCCATCGCAGCGTCCGAACGCGACTGACGATAATATCAAAACCCTTTTCTCCCACCGCGATTTTGCATCCAGCACTGAGGTGACTAGTGAATCTTGCATCTGCCTTCCAGAGCAGTCAGCGCGCGTTAGCTACGAAAGCAATGTGGAAGAGAAACCGCTCAAGAGGACGAAGAGCTGCGGCTGTCTGCAATCACCCAAGAAAGAGTTGTTCAGCACCCAGCCGGCTAATCACTGCTGCAGTTGCGATAAGAAGGTAATACTTGCCCGAAAGGGAGCGAAGGCGAAAAGCGGGACACAATTCGTTCCATGTAAGTCTGAGGAATGTCACCCAGTAAGACCTAGCGAGGAGACGAAGAAGTCCGAGGGTGCTCCAGAAGAGAGCCACCCAAAGTTCGATGATGTGGCTTGCACTAAACCCAAGAAAAAGAGTGATTGTGCATCTGAGGAGTGTCACCCTAAGGTCGTTGCGGACTGTACTAAACTGCCCAGCAAGAGCAGCTTAAAGAAGAGTGCTGACTCTAGCTGCTCTGATAAATCCTGCAAACCAACCAAATCTTGCGAGGTGTGCTCCGAAGTAAGCTGTGGTAATAAAAAATGCAAGCCGAAGAAGTCTTGCGAAGAGTGCACGCCAAAACCAGGTTGCTGTAGTTGCGGCAAGAAGAGTAAGACCAATCAAAAGAAGGGCGCTGAAACCAGGAGCGTTGATAAAACCAGCAAGCCATCAAAATCCAGCGATGTAAGCTCAGAAATTAGCTGTGGCAATAAAAAATGCAAGCCGCAAAAGTCCTGTGAAGAGTGCACTCCTGCACCAAGTTGCTGTGGGCGCAAGAAAAGCAAGACCAACGATAAGAAGAGTGCTGAAGTGAGCGGTGCCGATAAAACCGGCAAGCCTTCGAAATCTTTCGATGAATGCTCAGTGGTAAGCTGTGGCAATCCGAAATGCAAGCCGAAGAAGTCTTGTGAAGAGTGCACTCCTGCTCCAGGTTGCTGTGCTTCCTGTGGACGCAAGAAATCCAAAGCCAATGATAAGAAGAGCGCTGAAGTGAGCTGTGTTGATAAATCTTGCAGACCGTCAAAATCTTGCGACGAATGCTCCGGCGGTGGAGGAAAGAAGAAGAAGGCCACTGAGAGCTGTGTGGATAAAACCTGCAAGCCCAAAAAGTCTTGCGAGGTGTGCGGTGTTGTAAGCTGTGCTGATAACGATGTGTGCACGCCGCCCAAGAAGTCCAAACCGACTTTTGCGGAGAGCAAAGAGAGCACTCCAATCAAGGCTGAACTGAGCTGCAACGACACGTGCACACCAATCAAGAAGGAGATCGAGTGCAAGCCGAACAAGAGTTGCGTCGATTGCGCGACTGCTGAACCGAAATGTGGCTGTACTGGCAAGAACAAGGTGGAGTCGAAGCCGGATCTATGTGGTTGCACCAATGCGAAAACAGAACGGAAGAAGCAGGCGCCAGAGACGCCGGAAAAACGAGGGTGCGTTGCGTGCTGCAAATGCTGCATGAGGAAGTCGAAGCGATGTCAAAATCCGAAATGCGCCAGTGAATGCAAGTCTGTAACGATTGTGGAACCAGCTGCATCTGAAAAGCGTTCTCAGGGTCAACAGGCTGCCCCGCGCAAGGAAAAGTCTGCGTCTCCGCGAAGAAGGAGACAAGATGATGGTAGACGAAGGACACCCCCTACAAACCAAAATAAACAGTCAGCCATTTCTTCTACGACAAGCAATCAAAGGAAAGGTACGGCAAGGACAAAACAAAAACGCTCCAATTCATATAAGGTTGGCCACTGCATGATTAGCGACACTCCATGCTCCAATTTCAATTACGCCTCATCATCAATGGTTGGTATTGAGGACATTAGTCCGCCCACTTCCCTCGAACGATATATCATGGTGCAGGATGTATCCGCCCAAGCAGAGATGGTGGAAACTGACTTGGATGGATCGTTCACTTCCTTCATGCGACCTGGGTCTTCTCACTTCAAGAAGGTACACTCCCTAGATGATTTGATCAGCTTGGAGGATTATTCCAGTCCGGAATCGAAGTATCCCCGAAGGCGATCGCCGCAGAAGGTCATCGTGGATCCATTTGATGAGGAGTTCCTCAGACGTCAAGCCAGACCCACCATGGACATATTAGATTCAACTACAAGTGGGAATCACGGGCAAGAAATTGACGGGCAAGAAATTGTACCACCTCTACCACTCAACAGTGGCAAGAAGAATGGTGTGGCGAAAACGAAGCATTTCGATTGGAAGATATTGCGGCGGAAGAAAACGAAACCGAACAAGGTCGAGAATGATGCAACCACATCGTCTGAAGGAGAGGTCGATTGCAAGTGCGCTGTTAGCATTGGGGAGATACACAATTGTGCCAACACAGCTAGCGACGCATCGAAGAAGCAAGAAGTCCAAATGGCCGTCGCTGGTCATCATCGCTCATACTTTAATAAAAACATTGTCTCCTATTATATCTCTACGAGTTCCAGCGTTAATTCCTTGAATTTGAACTGATTTGATCGCTGCTGGATGCAATAAAAATTAAAGTTTCATCCCAATGTGTGTTTTGCTCATTTATTTATAATAAGAATAGGTTCTTAAGCATTGAGTACTATAATAAAATTATAACAAAATCTAACAGTTTCACCATGACGTGAATTCGCATATATTGCTCGCTTTTCGCTTTATAACAGTTTGTGCTAAATTCTCTTGTGTTTTTTGTTCTTTTATAATACATACAGAGACAGAGATTTTCAATAAACTTAAAACATAGGTAAATCTGCAAATATAGGCTAATAGGATGTCAAAAACATTTTATGTTTTATGCATTACTCAACTTGATCGCCAAACATTTTTGTGGTTATCGGTAAAACACGCAAAGACATTCACAGTTATCAATTAGTGTTATTCTTAATATTGTTTTGGTTGTTATTTGTATTTGTAGATAACATACATTGTGTAGGCACAATTTATTTATTTCTTTTGTTCGCGCATAATCACGTCTCAACTAAAATCGCTAAATCAGAATGTTGGATTATTGAGGGGATACTTTCACATATACAATACACTGCGCACTGCGTATTATTGAAGCTTTTTGCTTTCTTTACTTACTCTTGCAATATTTACAAACTTTTATTTATTGCTGTTTGCTAAGTAAATTTACTCAACTAAATTACAGTTACCAATGATAAAGAAAATAGTTTCAACGAGTCGCTAGTCTCACTTATTGAAGAATATATATTCTCATTTGACATTTCTGACATGTAAATATACATCATTTACAAATTCTTTAACTATTAAGGATTTTGGGGCATTTGTCTAAATATGTATATCATTTACAGTTACCTAATTAAAGTCCAACGAATGAATAGGTATATGATATGTTCGAAATTAACAAAAGTTTCATCCATTACCTACGTTCCAGGGTAGGCATGAGGAAATGATTCGTTCATTGTTCAGTTGGTACTCTTCGGAATTCTCGTCGGATTCGATGGTTGAGTGGTGCCTACTGGGACTCGGGGTGGCTTTGGTATCTGTAATACTGTCATGTACATTCTGGTGGTGGTTGGCCCATCATTTGGGTCTGGGTGGTGGCGGCGGTGCGCCCATGCTGACGGACCCCTGACGCACCGGAACTGGCGGCGGGACGGTCGGTCTGCCAGCGACCGCCTTGCCGGGGGGTGGTGCTGGTGGCTGGACGCCGGGCGGAAGTGCGGGTGGTGGGTAAGCCGGCGGGCCGCCCACCGGGGTGACCGTACCTGGTTCAGGAGTGGCCGGGATCTGCATGCGTTCCATGTCGCTGGGCTCGGTGGTTTCCAGACATTTCAGCAGTTCGCCGTCAGTTGTCGATGTCGACTGCTTCTCGGCCTCCGGCTCCTCTTGCGTGACAGCGAGCGGTTCCGGCGCGGTTGTGATCTGGACGTCCAGGCTCGGCGGCGGCTTGGGCAGCTGGAACTTCTTATCGGAGCCCGCCGCCACGTAGGAGAAGACGCAGAGGACTGCGTAACAGATTTGATCCGCCTAGAGGAGACACAGAAACATGGTGGAGATTGGATTCAGTTCCCTTTTAACATCGACGATGGTGGTGCGATTGATACTGGGCCTGGTGGTGAGGATTGTGCGAGGACCAGCCATTGGGCCATGGTTATTGAAAAAATCCGGTGGAAAGAAAAAATCATCTGATGCGCCTATAATAATCACATGCAAACCAAATAGTAACAAATAAAACCTAAAACTCAAATAATGAAGCGTCCTTAACTCCTAACTCCAATGGTCACAGAGTCACAGTACTTACCATTGATGATCTGTACCGCCTTTGAATAACCTGTCTCGTTTTTGGATCTGGAAGCAAAGAGTTCAGAATCTTTTCTCATAACCTCTAAAAGTGACTGTTACTCACTGAATTCCTCCAAGACAAAGATACCGCCCTTTTGGGTAAAGCACTTTCTGATGTGGTCGATGCGTACGAAGAACTGAAAACAGACAATGTAAGTAACACATTCCCGGAGCGGCACATGGGTTACAGGGTTACACACATAAGTTATCATCTACGTGAGGTGACTAGATGATGTGAGTAAAGCAACGACATGCACAAATGCAGCAAGCAACTCGTCAAATCGAAAAACGTCATCAATTCCAAATCCAAGCCATGCATAATTCAAATATGTGTGAAAGAAGCATACATTTACACAGTCTATAAAGGTTTAGGCAACTTCAGAGATGGTTTGCTCAATGTATTAAGTTCATATAGGTATTATGGTCATTCAAATTCCACAAATGGGTATTTGTTATACATAGTTTGTTTTTACTAACATTGGTACTTATTTAAGTTTTTTTTATTCGAAATAGGTTTTGTTGTTGTTTTAGGTTTCCAACGGTTGTTTTGGGTTGGTGATGTTTTGTGTGTGGTGTGAATGTTGTGTGTCTGTCTGTCTGTTGCATTTGTATACAATTTCTCTGCATTTTGGAAGCTCCCACATTGGAGACAAATCGAAATTTGAGTTCATGCGTTGAATGTGTGTGGTACGGTGGTGTGAAAGCAACTACAAAGCTAGAACACTATTCTAGTCATCTAAAGTTCGAAGATGTAAAGCCACGCTTAGAAATCGTGAGGTATCAGTCAAAAATCAACCAAAATCAAAACAAAGCTGCGTGTGATCCATTAAGTGTGAGTGTGGTGTGAATGTCGGTGTGTTTTTTGGTCACAACTACGAAATTCAAAACAAAACGCCTAAATCAAACCAATAAAAATGTTCAACAATATTTTAATCACTAGGAAGCTGTTGTCTAATACGATATATAAAATGGGCATCTATTGAAAAACAGGGGGGGGGGGGGGGGGGTGGGTGGTGACCATCTAAACAGAAATCATAGAATATTGGTTTCGTATAGGTATAATAAAAGATGACGAACG
>JARJDQ010020903.1:0-10059 GCA_030264215.1 Geostiba sp. GC000077
ATTTGGTTACTTCTTGGTAACTTTGTAAGGCGGGAAATTTAAAATATGTCAATATCCACTGACTCCCTTGCTAGTTACTTATCTGGGGATATATTTTTAAATTATAGCCAACTGCTGGGCGCGAAATTCAAAATATGATCACCAAACATGCGTTTGCAATCAAAATCAATTTGTACCAATATTTATATGTTATGCTTGCGAACGCGCTTTCGAAGAGCAAAGGAGCTGCATGAGCGAAGGAAGACATTGCATAGTTGGAATATCTTAAGTTTCACATGCTTAAGTGCCACGCATGTGCGCTGTGGACGCAGCCAATCAGTAATAAAGAATGCACTTCCAACGCCCACGCGCGCTCTCCAATCCGGCCGTCGTGCGCTGCGCTGGACCGACGCACACGAAGCCGGGGCCGCGCGTGTGAAACTGCTAATCATATGCTCGCAAAGACGCTTCCTGCGCGTCATCCCGGAAGCCGGCTGTCATGGGGGCGGTGCGCAGATGTGAGGCGACGCGCAAATCGCGACACGCGCGAAAATCCGCGCGCCGCCGACGCGCAGAAGCCGCCGAAGACGACCAAATGCCCTCCGGGCACGTGCATAATGCATTTCACATTCAGTCATTCACGTTCAACCGCCATGCACATGCTGCTCACTGCCTTGGTGCATTGTGTGTTGCCTACGTTGCGATTGATGCAAAGTGTAACCGCTGGTAACGAACGATTACCGATCGCGTTTGCCAAGTGGGATGATGATCGGATGATACAATCATACAATGTTCGATTGCAGTATTGCACAATTAATAACCATGGCAGAGGCATCAATAACGGCTGTTGGCTGCGTGCGAAGGATGAGATGCATGCAGGCAACCCGCAACGCCGCAAATGCAATTCTTCTCCACTCTACACTCCATGCGAATGCAAATGCGAAATATAGTATTAATCACGCCAATGGACCATATCTACAACACCAACTTTAAACTTTGATCTTTTTTTTACCGCATTGAATGACTAGAAATTTACTATTTATATACCGTATGGATTTTCCCGCAGTGGACGCAGTGAACCTAACGATGCGAGTTACAACATTTTTGTATTAAGATTTTCTTCTTCAAATGCCCCAAAGAAGAAAGACATGTGTACAAAATCCGTTAATTTCTAGACACACTGTATTTTAGTTTTTACAATGTTTTACAATAATTGATGTTAATATTTTATGACTTGTTTACATTCACATGCAATATTGGTTGCCTATAGTCATGCTAACAAATCAATACGGTATATCATATCAATAATTTATTATTCGTTAGCATTTGCAATCATTCGTAATAATCGCGGACACGGATGAAAAATTAAATATAAAATCAAAAATGCGTTCAACTACGCTGTTTGCTTAAATTGTGTAGTGGGTTAATAATTAATGACCATTTCGGGTGCATTCAAATGCGAACGGCGTCCGCCTGACAACGTGATTTGTTTCTGCCATTCTGTCCCGCTGTCCCAACAGACACACAAACTGCACAAAACTCAGAATTACCAAAAACTACGTGTCCAGAGCATTCATCATGAAAAAGATAAAAAGAACGGATGCATTTGGCATCTAGCTGCTCTAAAAATGAACGATGACTTTTTCAATAAAGATTGCAACTGCGCATGTAGCGCCATCTAGCTTCCGAAAGTGTTACTTGCAAACAATTCTTATTAAAATTATTGATTTAATCGTATCTTTGTTAAAGTTAAAAATACAACATTTCTGTTAGATTAATACAAAGTTATTTTCAATATTATTAATGATTTAATTTGAATAAAAATCAAATAAATACATTTGGAACTCGAAATCGGACTTGACGCGACATCTATGAGCATACTGTTGAAGTTAAACTCATTTACTTTCATATTATTTATTCATCAGCTTTTTCTGTGATAAATATATGTTTGTCAAAGTTAAAAAAACAACATTTCGGTTAGATTCATATAAAATTATTTTCTATATAATTAATGACTTAATTTTAATATAAATCAAATATATACATTTTTAATTCAAAATCCAACTTGACGCGACATCTATGAGCATACTTTTTAAGTTAAACTCATTTAATTTCATATTATTTATTCACCAGCTTTTTCTCTTATAAATATTGATCAAATGATTCTCCTCATTGAACACAGCCAACACAAGGTGTGATTACGTAAATGTACACTCAAATATTAATGTGACTTTGTGTTATTAATTAATTCACGCTTCAATCACCAAAAACGTATGAACAAAAACACTTTCTGAGCAGCAAGCAACATTCCCTGTAGTTTCCACCTATTTCTACAAAAAATGGACAACTATCTAGTAAAGTATTTCAATGATCTTCAACATGTTGACAACCTATGTTATCGTAATCGTACAGTTTGATAATAGTTTCAATCAGGTCAATCAGAATTGATTAATATGTATAATTTGTATAATCGTGTTGTCTTTCACCCAAATGGTAATGTTCATATTTATACTTTGTGTCGTTCGTGTCGTTGCTCATTTGTCTTTGTATACTCCTGTGTCACAAATAACAAAATGGACGATTATCAAGTAAAATGGCTTCAAGTCCTTGGAGTAATCCCAGGGAATGGAAAACGACTAATCAACCATCCTTGGATGCGCAGAATCATTGTTGGCATGCATTTGATTCTTCTGCAAGTGCATTTTGGAATGGTCATAATTAACCCTCTTTCTGTACTGGCAGATCGCCCTGAAGTCCGGTCATACGTTGGGATCATGTGGATCGCCAATAGGACGATCATCAACGTCTGCATCACCCTAGCATTTCTAAGGATGAATGTTTTTGGTGCCGCGTCGTTTCAAACAGCACAAAAAAGCTTTAGAATCATGCGTGTCTTCTTTGGCAAGTATTCACCACAGCAACGCCGAGGAAGAAGATTCGACAAGATGAAATTAATCTCAAACCAAATTTTATTGTTACTCTTCTCAATCATTAGTGGCTGGAATTCGAAAATCAGTTACACTTGTCTTCACATTTGGAGTGAATACTTCCAACTGTGCATTCTGTACTTTGTTATCAACTTACTTAGCGATATCAAGGTGCAGAGTGAAAAATTCAGTGAGTTAATAATCCAACAACAATTGAAGAGTAATGATAAAGTTTTGCATCTCCTGAGTATTCAAGAAGCTCTTCACAGTGTGATCTCCTATTTCAACGACACATTTGGCTGGTATATGTTTTTCCTAACGATTGCGACCTTCTTTGTGTTGCTAAACGATACCATGTCGTTTATGTTCTGGGGACAAATTACCCCGATTAAATTAATCGCCATTTCGATATTTACCAACATACATGGCCTGGTAAGAGTTTCATAGTACAAATATTATGTTAGCTTTTTGTTAATACACATTGGCTTTCAATCATTCGTTACCATTGAGCAGGATGTGAGCTGGATGCAAATTAGAATATGTAAATTGCATATGCATTGGAATTTACTATATGCAACTCAATACACAACATTAAATGCTTCAATTTACATGATTTTCTAAAGGTGCATTTCCATGCACGTATAAACTAAAAGTGACGCGGCGACACTTTTTTTGGTATTTACACATGTTTCAATGACTTTTGCCACTAGATTTTAGGATAGGAAAGCCCTAAATCTAGTGCAAAAGTCAATGAAATTTGAAAATCCCAAAAAATCTAGTTTCGCAGCGTCATTTTACGCGTGCATGGAAATGTACCTTTAGAATGCATGTAATGATTGTGTAATGGGTTGCATACAGTAGAACCTGCTTTAAAAATTGTTTTTTCTCTTGCAGGTGACATGGTTCATGATCATTGTAAAATGTTCGCAAATAACAGCATTGGGAAAAGTCGCAATAACAAATTGTTGCAGTGCAATGTCGCGACGCCTGAATCAATGCCAATTTGCCAGAGACAAATTGTGGATGAAACGAATGCGTCACCTAACTGCACAAAGTGTTTCACTTCAGCCAGAATTCAGTGCTGGAGGCGTTTTTAATCTCGATTACACATTGCTGTTGATTGTTTTTAACACGTTGACTACCTTTGTAATTGTTATTATGCAGGTTGATAATTCAAACGTTAGTGCTTAATATAGTTTCTTAATTTATACCAATCACCAATCAAAATGTTATTTGAAATGTGTCTTTGGGAATGTAAACAGTAGTATAAGAGGTTTAATAGCTATTTATGGTTTCCGGTTGCGAAGTGAGGCGAAACCGAACGCAGTGAAATACTACTGGCTCTTCATAAATGTCTGATTACCACGTGATCAAATTTTGAATTTCGCGCCAAGCAGCAGTTGGCTATAATTAAAAAATATATCCCCAGATAAGTAACTAGCAAGGGAGTTAGTGGATATTGACATATTTTAAATTTCCCGCCTTACAAAGTTACCAAGAAGTAACCAAATACACATGGTCCCCAACTTGAGAACGAAAAAATTTGCGCGGGTATTCAAAATTTGATCACGTGGTAATCAGACATTTATCAAGGCCCATACAATGTTGTGCTTGCATTATGTCTCAACATTCTACGATATAAATTCAGTGTCAAACTCATACAAATCTAACAAAAGAATTCAAATCTCTGAAATTTGCATCGTGCGCCATCTCGTTGAGAAGTCTTGAACTAATAATATAAAATGTGAAGAAACCTAAAACTCCACATGTGTTTTTCCTATTTTCATAGTTTTTCAGATTTGTCTGATTGTCTGTTAATTCATGTTATTATTGGCAGTCCAATGCAAAGATTACTATGTTCTAAAGCAGTTGTGCAAGTTTTATTGGCATTCATAGTTAAACGTAGGAGGATTAAGGTGCACAACATTTCTCTACTATTAGGCGTTACCTGCGTATTTAGTGAAGAACACACATTCCAGAATTGAAAAGCTATAATTTTGTTGTTTGTTTTCCATAACATTGTGATTACTGTTACTGTCTATGTTTATGTTTAAATTCAGAACAAGAAAGCGAGGAATTCGTTTAAAAATGATATAAACTGAACCATTGACATTAACATTTACAATGTTAATTGTAAAGAAACTATATACCAAGAAAAATGGAAAATATGAGAAGATAATTATGATTGCATTTCTTCGGAATATTTTCACTACAATGACAGTGGGCATATACATATTACGAAAAGTCTACAACTCTGAACAATAGCAATTGTTGAATTGTCCACATAATGAAGCAGATGTTTCTGTTTTTTTTATTTAAACAAAAATGTATATATAAATATATTTTTCTCTTATTGTCAAGCATACAAGAGGAATGAAGAAGGTAAAATCTCTAACGTCATTAGCAGCCATTTTGGTTTCTGTAAAATTGTATTTTAGATCATAGCATTGCTGGGCATCTTCAGTTGGTTGATGGTATGGCAGAGTGGTGTGTCGTCAGCGCCCTGTTTTCCATGTTTTCCACCGCCTTATGCAAATCCTGCGCCGCCGCCGCCGCCACCATTCTGGTGCCCTTGGTGGTGGCCGGCATGTAGATTGCCGCCTCCTACAACGACAACAGCACCAACAACAACAACACCAACAACAACAGCCGCACCTGCCCCTCCTGCTGCGGCTGCTCCTCCTCCCTGACCGTGAATAATCCAACATTCAACTTACAAAAATATTTATACTGCTTATTGACTATTGACAAGTACAACATACGATTCCTTGAAATCTGAAATGAAAACGAAAGCAAAAGTAAAGTCTATACACGTTGTATTATCATTATGATATAAAGATATAAAACCTCGATCATCTTCTATTTTGCGTTAGTACTACTGTACTTATACTGCATGAAACATTAACATGTCCCGTGTGACGGTACTGCTTTTCGGCGCCATTTTCTTATTGGCCTTGAGCTCCTTGGCCAGCTCAGCGCCTTGCTTCGGCTTTGGAAGCTCCGCAAGCCATGGGTATGGTCCACCACAAGGCGGAAACCATTCTGGAGGCTTCAGGGGACCATTTCCATATTTACCCTGGTGGCGGCGACCTTGGGGATATGGACCTTGGCCACCTATGACTACGTCCACTACTCCAGTTACAACAACAACAACAACAGCAACTACAACAACACCTACTACAACGCCTACAACTACAACAACCCCTACTACAACGCCTACAACAACAACAACAACAACAACGCTAGCACCAGCAACCACAGCGGCAGGTGCTACAACTGCTGCTACCACTGCTGCATCACCTACTTAAACACTACTAACAGATGTTTGGTCATCTATTAGGAATTAGGATTAGTATTATGATCATTTGTTTGCCTTAATCGCGACAGATCGATATCTTTCTGTCTGCTAGTCTGCAGGATGTAACTTGTAAAATTGTAAACAAATGCGCTTGTCTATTTTCGCCTCCATTTAATTGTTAAAAGGCTGCAGATTTCTGGCAAAAAAACACGTCTGTTTTAAATAGTTTTATAACAATGCAATAAAAACGTTTTTCTACAACCATCCAATAAACACGCCGTAGCGTGCGCAATCTACCACTTTATTGCACTGGCTTTATTTCATGGCGTCGTGCATTCCTTAGGTTCCCAATATTGCCACTAGATGGCGAGATCGACATTGAATTTAATCTTCGAAATTTAATATTAAAATTAAAATAATTTTGCAATTAAATAATTATATGGAAGTTGTAGAAAAAACGTTGTACGATACTCGGTTATAATGTACTTTCGGGCACACAGGCAAAGTTAATAGGGGATCAAATAATCATTTACTTTATATTATTTAAAATCACCATGGTTACAAGGTTAATGGTTGTTTACACTGCCATTAAAGTATAGCATTTTTGTATAATAACTTTGGCTCCGCTTTGACTGTAGAATCTGCCAATTCCAAGTGGGGCGTTTGAACTCGAACACCCTGTATATCCACGCGACAGATTTTGAGAGTTGTGCTATACAATGCCGTTTAATTAAATAAAATCGGTCAAATACTTTAGATATAAACGGCACTTATATAAAATGTACTATCCATACGACAACCTTAATGCTTAAAGTTTGAACACTTTAAACTTTTTTAAAAACTTTAGCCGTCTTTTAGTCAATGTTCTCTGTAGTGCGCCAACGAGTGAAATTTAGCTAGTGAGTGCGAGAGGACGTTGCATGCACCAATAAGCTTAGAAGATGTTGCTTTCGGAGTTTCGGCTTTCTGGTTTACTGTTTACAATCGTGGCTTCATAACCTACCTAACGGAGAGGTTTTTCTACCCGTTTTTCTAGCGAACTTATTAGCAATTAGTAGGCATAATTTAGTGCACTAGGTGGTGTGATGGCCCTCGCCGCCGCCGCCCTGCTCGACGAGCTCATGGGGCGCAATCGCAACGTGGCGCCGAGCGAAAAGGGCAAGCAGCTCAACTGGGAAGATTCAGAGGTAAGTGCCATGCCTTACACACAGACTCACAGACCTAAAAACATGCACTAATTGCCCTGCTGCATTCGTAGTTTTGCAAGTACTTCCTCGTAAAGTTCTGCCCGCACGATCTCTTCGTGAACACGCGCGCTGATCTTGGCGCCTGCACAAAGATTCATGATGAAGAAGCCAAAAAGCTCTTCGATGAGGAGAAATCCTACAAAAAGACCCTGTATCAGGAGGAGTTCGTGCGCTTCTGCAAGTCGATGGTGAACGATGTGGACAGAAAGATTGTCAAAGGCAAGCAGCGCTTGGAGCTGAAGCGCGAAGCGGAGCCGGCCCCGTTATCCGCGGAGGCGCAAAAGAATCTAGAAGACATTGGCATTCTGAATGATCGCATCAACAGTCTGGTGGAGAAGGCTGAGCATGCTGGGTATCAAGGCAATGTCGATCAGGCGCAGGATCTGATGAAGCTGTGTGATAAGCTGAAGGATGAGAGGGACAACCTGAAGAGGATACAGGAGAGCAACTCCAGCGGCAGCTCCGCGCAGGTGCAGGAGAAGCAGATGGAGGTGTGCGAGGTGTGCGGGGCGTTTCTCATCGTCGGCGATGCCCAGCAACGCATTGATGATCATCTCATGGGCAAACAGCATGTTGGGTAAGTCATTCAGCATCACCATCCTTCCCTGATTGGGTGCTCAATAGTTTGCTGCTTCTCTGTGTGCATGAAGATTTGCAAGGATCAAGGCTGCCATCCAAGAGGTCCAAGCGCTCATTGACAATGTGCGCCTGAAAACCGATCGCGGCAACTCCACCACCGAAACGAACTTCAAATTTCAGCGGCGCGATCAACGGCGAGGGGATTATCATCGTGATCGTGAGCACAACAACGTCATGAAGTAATATTGGCTAATCATTTTAAACGTTTTTAACTGCACACTTATCAATGTACGGTTAGGAACGTCCAAACGTAAAAAATAAGGCATCCCAGCCGGCTATCAGCTGTCATTTTTAAAGTTTGAGGTTAGAAAAACCAGACTCCTCGTCAACTAAGTTGTCCAGCTGTTTTGGACTGCCGAACCTGAATAGATTTTATCGCACATTTGCTAATACATTGTCTACGTTCAAGAAACAACAGAGACAATCGGGATAAGGAGCGCAACGTTGAGCGGAGACATTTCGGAAACAACAGCAGTAGCACCATTGGGCCGCATCGGAATCGCGATCGGCACTCACATCACCGGCATTCAGGTAAAAATTGAGGTTATGTTTTAAAAAAAGTTTAAAATTGGTATTTCTCGGCAATTACTGGGCCAATTATTTTCAAAATCAAACTGCACCTGCCTACTTCACTAGAAAACTTGTATGCCAAATATCAGCTTTAAATTCAAACCGTATCACAGTCAAATCGTGCGAACACACATACAAACGACGGAAAACTGCATAGACTTGTTCAGTGACATCTTAAAATCAAATAAATTTGTGATGCAAATAATCTCCACAATCGTAATAAAAAAAGCCAACTTTACTGCCATGATACATAAATAACTATTTTCACCACTTCAAAAAAATGCTTTTAAATAATCTTGGAAAAATCTCCTATGTGTAACTTTTCACGAAGAACGACATATATTTTGTTCGGAATTCCACTGAACAAGTCTATTGATCAATCTAATTACGTGGTCAAAACGCGTAACTAAAGTTAGACGCAAGATTGATCTTCATTTATTTCCCACTTAACTTAAGCCATGCTTAAGTCAATAAATTGATAAATGTTTAATTTTGCAGGGCGCGATCGTGAACGCGACAGAGACAGGAATCGAGAACGCAACGCCGAGCATCACTCTCATCGCCGTTAGTGAGTCCTACGTCAACCAACCATGTTTTCAACGCGTAGGAGCTTAGATTAGTAATGATATCGTTTATCGTATTACAAGTGAAACACAATGCAAATGAAATCCATCAAATATCATTAGATCATTATTGCGCATTGTGCGTTTGTTTTGTGATGCAATTATATAGACTTTTTACTCATTTGTAACATTACAATATGTAACGGCAGCTATCTCTCTTGATCTTGAGGTGATATAATATATTGTGTATAATTTTTACCCTTTTTTCGGAATAAATCGTCGAAACCATTCTGCACACAAGTTTTATCCAAATTTCCAACCAAAAATTTCAATTTTCCCTTAGACCATAGATTACATGGACACTGCATCACCCATTTCACCAATGAGTGGCGGACCGTCGAACTTGCCCCACATTTGCTTGACAGATCCATCTCGTGTATGGCAGTTGCCTACGATAGACGCTTATTTGCAATTTTACATTTTATTATTTCTTATTTTATTATTAATTCCGCGCTTTTCTTGCATTTTTATGTTTGATACGTTATGATTTACTGTCATGATTTATCATGTATACAGGGTGGTTCAATTTGGGTAGTCAC
Organism: Geostiba sp. GC000077; assembly: GCA_030264215.1. NCBI lineage: Eukaryota > Metazoa > Arthropoda > Insecta > Coleoptera > Staphylinidae > Geostiba > Geostiba sp. GC000077. Next base: position 9,823 of record JARJDQ010020903.1, read on the forward strand.
TGCCGATATCTCGAAAACTAGCAGGTGTACAGGATTTTATTTCAGATGAAACTTGTTCAGAATTTAATGCCTAGTAAAAAAGGTTAATTAAAATTTGCAATAAATTTAAGGGTTCTCGAGTTATGCGTCAAAAACCACGACCATGTTGGTCCATCGTCAATCTTTAAAGCGCTGTAACTCGAAAAGTATTGGAGAAAAGTTGTTTTGGTTTTAATAAAATAGTAATGGATTTATTCA
>JARJDQ010020906.1:0-12889 GCA_030264215.1 Geostiba sp. GC000077
ACGCATCTAGAGGAGCGGCCAAGTGGTATATAACGTTTTATCGCTCCCCATTTAATTTGGCACTATTTGATATGGATTTAAAAGCGTTCTTGTAACAATAATTCAATCCGTTCGACCGATGAACACAACTTTGTCACTTTGACACACATCCTAAGCAGCTGTTCGTTTTTGAGGTGCGGCCTGTCCGGCGCGACACCAGCGCCACCTAGGACGAGTACTTTTATGGTCATAACGCACTCCTTTTTACATTGTTTAAATGTGCGGCCAATTGTGAACTAAACTCATATAAGCATTCTTGGGGTGCGATAAAATAATAATTCTGGTTAGATGCTATTTAAAAGAAAACTGCCTTCGCAGAAGTGTTCGACTTTTATAACAGCAACAAATTTACAACAGCTAAAAATTCAAAATTTCAGTAAGCAAACTTTTGGCATAAACTACAAAGTAAACTGGCGTTTTTTCAGACAATTTTAGTTCACCCTGTATTTATGTTTGTCGTAGAAAAAGTAATGTGTATATTTCGGGTAAAAAAGTGACGTTCTGCTTAAAGTTGAACTTTCAACCCTAGCAATTAGCAATACAATAGCAGTTTACCTAATAGCTAAAGAAACACTGCTTTTTCTCCGACCACCAATTAACAATTTAAAAAAGATTAACTTGTGTATTTAATGCTGTTTTTTTGATAGTGACTTGTCAAAAGTATACAGGGTGTCCAGTTTTCAACTTAGGACTTGTTATTTTAAAATTCAATATCTCCTACGATATTGCCAGTGGATCAAAAATTTCAATTGGAATAGCTAACAAATTAAATAATCTTTAAATTAAGACCTAAATTAAAACAAAAGAATAATTAGAAACAGAGTTGACAAATAATCTTTATTGCTCTGTATCTCGGTCATGAAGAACAATTTATCTACTTTTTTTTCGCCCAATGTACTTCTTTTAAAGCCATCTATAAAACCTCCAGAGGAATTACGCCATTAATGGGACACCCTGTATGTAACCTATAGCTTAGAGTTTGTTGTTAATATAGTATTTTTGTCATAGATATACAGAGTGTTTAGAATATGTTCTGCTCCACAGAAAGTAAACATATATAGGTCAAATGTAAGCCAGGATTTATAAAGTACTATTTTAAGAGTGGTCGGTTGAACAACTGCTATTTCAAGTATTAAACTAGATAAACTAGATCATCATAAATAGAGCCACTTAAATTACAACTGCGCACTGCGAAGTGTGCATGTTGAAAATTTAAACCTGGATTAATTTCATATTAAGTTACTAATTAGCATGCTGCAGAAAATCTTTATAGTAATATCCAGGTTTGAAAACAATCTGATCAGATTTCCCTCTTTAGAAACAGAACCATTAGCACTTCTTCCTTTTCTCTGTTTTCTCTATTGTAAAGATAGGCAACCATATACACTAATTACAGTAGCACACCCATTGTTATTTATTTTTTGCGTTCTACCCTGTTACATTATCCATAATAGTTAATTATTTCTATCACAGCATACATCCATATTAAGTAGATATACAGCAGGTTATCTTCCCACGGAAGTTTAATGTCTATAAGGATATCCTTCATTGGCAAGCAGGCTGATTAGATTTCACGAGAATTCCATCCGCAAGAAACAGAACACAGAACCAACGGAGCCATAATGCCAAGATGCCATGAATCTGTTCCTTATTTTGAAGATAGGCAACCAAATGTACACATAAATATATTACACAGCCTCCGAGCACTCAAGGAGCACAACGAACACACCCTTTGTTTTTTATTCATTTCGCCCTCCTGCATATTTAATATTTCAACTGTTCTGCAATTTCTCGGGCAGGAATACTGCTTAAATATTGAACGTGCCCACGTTCTGCGTTTCGTCTTTGTTTCCTATCTCCTGGATTGCAAGACTAGTCGACCACAGGCCTCCATATTCGTACATAAAACACAAATGAAAACACAAGAACACAAGTAAAACGCCAACTGGCCGGTGAGGGTAGCCATGCCTAGTTAAAAATTTAAATACTGGCCTGCAGGCGTGCGTCCTTGGATCCTTGCGTTGTGGCTTTTCGCGTTGCCCGCTTGGCGCTTATATATTACACAACCTTCCTCCCTTCCCCTACTTCCGTTCCGAGCCGTTCCGTTTTGCAAACGCCAACCGCTCGTGCCTGCGGGGCAAAGGGCAACACTCGCATCAGATCGTAAATACACAAACATTCTAAGTAAAGCTCTATACGTGCTGTGGAAATTCTGCATGTTCATGCTCCTTGTTCACCCTTGCCCACGGATCTTTGTTTGCTAAAAGGTGTTTACCTTGCAGCGCTGCACCACAGGCGTGTATTATTGAAACTGAATTTGCTTGGGCTATTGATTGATTTGCACTGGGTGTTTGTTGCAGGTGAATATCAGCAATGCGTGGATGCTGCCGGAGGAGGGGTTTCCGGTGTTCTATCGCTACTTCCGAGATCGCATCTCGTGGAACGAGGCGGACGCGGTCTGCCAATTTCATCACGCTAACCTCGTTACAGGTACGTGCCACGTCGCTCTGCAACTGCAGAACTGCAAGTACTGCGACCAAGTATACACAACACACAACATCTACACTACCTACAGCTTCTATAGGTTCTATAGCTATAGCATCTATATAACCTACTCTACAGCTACAGCAACATCAGTTTGATGACGTTATTAACTTTGCGCTCGCCCCCACTCGCCGTTCCTGTTCAATGTTCCCTGAAAACCACAAACATTAAAACACGTACTGGAAACCTCAAGGGACATGTGAAGGGGGAATGGGGGAAATTACTCTCCACGCATTGCACGTGAGATATATTAAATTCCTGTTTACATAAATATTCTGCGGCGCGTTCCTTTTTTTTATCTCGTGGAGATTTGCAGTCACATCGAATTACTTATACATGCTGATGCTGGTGTGCTGTGTGGTTGTTTTGCACGTCGTTACACTTTTTTCATTCCGCTGGTGACTCTGGGGTGGAAAGTTAATTAACTTTGCCTCTGCAGGCCTGCAGGCCTGCAGCTGACTTGTTGTTTATTAGAGCAACTTTGTCACTTGTTGGTTGTCGACGTAGTCGGAATGCGGGCCCAGCACACACACACCTGCATACAGAGAATTTGCTCCCCCTTGTTTCCCGGGGGCAGTTTGGGGCAGCTGCACCACCTCCCCAACCCCCACCCTCCAACGCGCGCGCGCGTTGGGAGAGCGAAATTATTAATTGCGGCTATAAATCGTAATTGAACTCGGCCGCACGCCGCAGGACAATCCACGCGAGAGTTGGCAACCCACACTACACGCTGATTCACGTCTGGTTTGGCTTGGCGCAAAAGAGTTTATTAAACTTTGCCCACGGCAAGAAATAGACCGGAAAATGGATTATTTCTTGCCAGCCTGCGCGCGAGAAACAAAGCGCAAAGTTTTACATTTTCCACAAATTTATGAAATTTGCATTTGAAAGTTCGCCGCTCACCTCAGCCCTCACCTCTCTGCGGAGTTTATTATTCATGCATTCCAATTAAAGACGGAGTGCGCGCCGCCGCCGTGAAGAACGCGCAAAAGTGGGCGAAATCATTTTCTTAATTGAATTTCACTGCGCGCGCGTTAATTAATTGCGAAATTCACCTTGGCGTAATGCCTCGCATTGAAACAGGAAACAAAACGGAACAAAACAATGAGTCGCCTTTGAGCGACGCAATGAAAGGATCAACAAGAAGCGTAGGCCCCGCCCGAATGAAGGGGACGCAGTAAATACTTCAACTGTGAAGGGGGGATGCGAACTATTAAGCGGTAAACAACAGGAGATTGTGAGATTGAAGTGGACAAGTTTGAACAATGAACGGGCGCAGAAAACAGTGAGCCTCTCAAGCTGGAACATTCCCTCCGTTCCTCGTGTTACGGCCACGTATACGGGCAACGCTAAAGTTGAAAAATTGTGATTTTTGAGAGACGATTTAAGACGCGTGCTTGCAGTTTAAAAGCTTGTACAAAGTTGTATCTGAATGGGGCAGGCACTCTTTACAACTTTCAGAATCTTATATGAAACTTCTAATTGGTTCACCTGTTTAATCTGAGGAGGAGGGACTTTCCAATGAAAGTTTTAGAAGATGTAAAAAGGCTTGCGTTACAAAAGGGGTATTATTTTCCAAATGGGTTGTAAAATTTAACTTTTTTAATTGAATATATAAAGATACAGCCTGTTCTTTTTTACGTTTTAGGTTCTTTTTCAAGAACGTGGTTTTCTTAAACTTAACGCCCAATAACTCAATAATTAGAACAACCACAATTATGAAATTAGCATAATCGGAAAGAGCGTGAAATTTCCTTTAATTTGATATCTTCCACAGTGCATGTAAGATGCAACAACAATCAAATACATACTGTTTTAGCAAGAAAAACAAAAATTTGGTTTAAATAAAATGATTGGCAATTTTCAATGAGCAGTAACTCATAAACTTTCATAATTGTGTAATAAATTTTATATTTTTTAAATTAGCAAATGTCATGTTGTTTCCAACGATGTTATTGTATGTTCAAAATGTTAACAAATTCATTACGTAATCAATAAATATATTACCAAAAGCACGTCCGTAAAATGAAAATGTTCGTGGAGGCGCCGGGAGAAGAATGTGTTTCCCCATTTGAAACTTTGTGCTAGAAAAAAAAACGCATTTTACACGCTCAGATTTTTCTAGACTATTAATATATCAAAAAGGTACATCAATTAACTAAAAAATTCACACCTTGTCTTTGTGGGAATTAGTGTACTTTATGTACTTTATGTAAAAAATGAACTTTCTTTTACAAACCTACTCTCCTACTCTCCAAAAACTACTTTTTTCTGTTTATCGATCGATGTTGATGACTGGTACGTGGTAAAGATAATACAATGAGGAAGTTTACACCTATATCATCGTTTTTCTCAAAGATAACCATAGCGCAAGAAATTTTAAATTGATGTATAATAATTTGAATTTCCCTCAGTGATATGACCACTGTTTGAGTCTCCAAATTTTCTTGATCTGTCAGCAAGCGTTGGGAACCTTTGAACGCTAAAGCCACAAGGTGATATGAATAATTTATTATTACGTTTACATGTCGACTTGAAATCGTTTCGAATTGGATCGAGATACAAAAATAGTCTAAGTAAACACGCATGAATCGTAACCTTAGTAGTAGTAGTAGTAGTAGTAGTCTTAGTAGCAGTCTTTGGTAACAGTGTGTAACCTAAAAACGTACTATTCTGTTAAATTGAATGTTCGCATGTTTTGACATTAATGCGATTGAATCAAATAAGAACTAATTGCTATTTCAAGAATGGTCGTAAAAGAATTGTTTGATAGGTAATTGATAGTTACCTATTTTGACCACTGCTCACAGTCAAATCTAATGTGCCCCGCATTTAGATAGACGTTAAATTATGGTTAATTATAAAAAATTTAAGTATTCTTCTAAATTATGGTCAAAAATAGTATTTGAATCGGAATCAAGCCTAAAATATAATGACAAATTTAAGTAAACTTCTATTTCATTGTACCAAATTGGAAAATGTTTACATTGCAAAAAGATACATCCGTCGAAAAGAAGGAGTTACGAGATGTGCAAAACAATACAAAAAAATGATTGGTGTGAATGTGGGTGGGGATGGCCGAGATCGATCTCTTTTCGGGCCGCGGCTCCTGGTCCTGCGAACGTCGATGGCGTTGGCGGCGATGGTTAATACACACGAATCGATAGCGGACCGCAATTCGCACCCTATTTATACACACGTCAGTGGCCCCGCAGGCCCGCAGGCCGGCACAACGCGATTTCGGATCAGCAGAGCCTTCATCATCCGAACGTATTACGCCGCATTCCCTCATACAATACCTGCTAACATTCGTATTCGTATTCAAATTTTGTGAATATTTCGTACATCTGTTATGCATGTTGGGTTGCTGCGTATATCGGATATATCCACATGATGCACATGATCCTCATGTGCGGATGCGCGCCTTGACAAGCGAGATGTAAAATCAATTTCGATTAGATGTCACTGCCCGGCGCCCGGGCAGTGAGGATACGCCATGGTAACGATGGTAACGAGTAAAAGGGAGAGAAGCAAGTGAAAAAAATACAGCCCAGAACGGCGAAGACGCCGCCCGCTGAACTCAGTACTCCAGTACTCTGAGTCTCTGATTGAAAGTGAAACAGAATACGAAATAAGTTAAGTAAGGTGGAACAGAAGGACAGAGGGTGTACGGTGTAGAGATAATAGACCGCGTGATGCGGGAGAGCGGGGGACTGGAGGAGTGCGGCGGGGGTGTAAAGAGCATAATTAATGCCGGTCCGTTACACTTGCACGAAGGTAATAAGTCACTCTGGTTGGTGCGAAGCGACGCGAACGCTTGTGTTGTCCATGGCTACCCAGGACCCAGCTACTATCGATGTAGGCCACCAAGTTCACACAAATAACCTATAACTTATAACAATGCATAACTACTTCCACCAGGTCACCAGTTCACCATAATAAATGGAATGTTTGATGGAGCGTGCTCAATAAATGCTTTGCTGCTTTGCATTAATAACCGTCACCGTCACTCCCAGCTGTGAGGTTTTTTGGGTCGAAAATTCGCAGCAACTGTATTTATAAATACATACCAGAAGCTGTGCTGAGCAAAGATGTCACGGCAGCGACCAACGACGTGAAGGGAAGTGAACACATGAACACCACAACACCATCAGAACACGGAACACAATAAAGACGTCCAGACACATACACAGCATATAAAAAGCAAACGACTCAAGCGAGAAGCTTACGAAGCGGGGAAATGTTTCGTCGTTTCGTGAAAAGCAGAAAAACAGCGCTTGCTGGAGAACGAGAGAAGGGAGAACTTAACAAAGCAAAACAATTCCACCGTCAGCATCCGGAATACCTGCATGTATTGGTTGGTGCTTGATGCTCGCGATGACAAGCTCATGAAAATCAAAACGCAATTAATTAGTTAGGTGATGCATCGATGCACTTCATGCATCATCAGCGCCATGCGTGCAAGTTCACATGATGGATGGTGATAGGGGTTGCCGACGTTGCAGTTGCATTCGGTGCATTCGAAATGGAATGTAGGCAACACATTATACACCCGTTGCACGGCTGCACACAATACAGAGAGAATTTATTGATGCGTTTGCAATAGCCAACGCAGCCAACGCTTTTTGCTGCTATAGCCTGTAGCACTGTATTCACAATTTACATGTGTGTGTTTGTTGCTGAAATTTGTTGCCGAAATTAATCAAATTGCTATCTATCCTATACCCATATCCTACCAGTTGGTTCTACCTGTGCCGACTCGCAGCAAATCCATGCCACTAATCTAGGTATTCCCCAATATCCGTTCCGGTTCATTGCGAACTGCGGAACGGTCCCTCGCGCGATTGATTATGAATCTCGTTAGTCGTTAATGTCGGCGACGGGAGCTGATCGGAGCCTATTGTAACGTTTACGTTAAACCGTTCCATCGTTCCACCGCTCCCTGCCTGGCATACCAACATACACGCCCCCAAACAAAATGAAATCGCATAGCACCATCAATAGATATCATTTCGAAGCCTTGAGACGTGCACAGAACTTCACTTCAGAATAGAATCCAGGAGATTGTTGCGTCGCGCTGGGAGTTTATTGATTTTTTTCTTCTTCTATAAATAGCGCTGTCTGCTTTGTGTTTGCATATGAGTTCTTTCCGCGGCAGAGCGCAGCGCTGGCCCTGATCGGTTGCCAATTTCCTCTCCCCGAATGTGCGCAAGATGAATTGTTGCCGCTGTTGCCACTGTTGCCGCGGCGATGCGAAACAAAGGACAGTAAAAAGGCTCGCGTGAAACGACGCCTTGGAGCGGAGCGGATCGAAGCGCAAATTTCCCAACTATTTCCACATCGCACGCGGCGCAGTGCATTAAGTTTAACCGAGGACTATTAACTCGATGGTGTGGCGCGGCGGCGGCAAGGAGGCAAGGACCAAGGGAGCGAATTTGGCCGCCCGGCAAGCACCGTAGCGTGCCGTACGGCGGTGATTGTAATTGACTAACCGAAAACCACACATAAGTACATTGTTAGCGATTCGCGAATTCGGTAACTTCACAACCCTCTACAATCCACAAACATTTCGTCCCATTGTCCCATGGCTATTGACTTAAAACTTTACTAAACTTATGTTCTTGGGTGTTGTGTTGACTTTCAATTTCCTCAGTGTACGTGTATAATAAGTTGCCTGCCATTTAGAAGAAGTTCAAATCATAACAATTATGTTAGTACAGGAGAAATAGGTTTTTAGGTAGGACTAATTGCCACAAAGACGGGGTTTGAATTTTTTAGTTCGTTGATGGTATCTATTTGGCATAGTTTAGAAAAGTCTGAGCATGGAAAATGCTTTTTTTTTGCACAAAGTTTCAAATGGAGTAACACATTCGTCTCCCGGTGCCTCCACGAACATTTTCATTTTACGGTCGTGTTTTTGGTGATACATTTGTTGATTATGGCGTGCAATTTGCCAACTTACCACGATGAAATTTTATTCCATAATTATGTAAGTTTATGAGATATTGTTAATTGAACATTTGTTTTTCTTGTCAATGGGCGGTATGTATTTGATTGTTGTTACATTTTACATGCACTGTGAAATATATCAAATTAAAAGAAATGTCACGCTCTTTCCAATGATGCTAATATCATAATTGTGGTTGTTTTCAATTTTGAGTTATTGGGCGTTTAGTAAAACTGTCACGTTGTTGATAAAAAAACATAAAAGAAGGGATATCTTGAAAACTAAGGTCAAACGGCCCACAGTTGTCGAACATTTTAGACTCTAAATTCAATTTAGAATAATCTCCTCGCCAAACACCTATTTTTTGCTTATATTTCATGTCCTTTGTGGATCCTCAATCATACTTTAAAAATGTATGCATAAGAAGTTGCCTATGGTTAACAAACATAAATAAAAGAGTCACGATTTTTTCGTTCCAGTTGATACAACATCTCAATACGATGCAATCAGAGCATACCTGAAAGAACTGGACATTGCAAACAACGTCTGGATTGGTCTATCACGAGCCGGCGATAAGCCCAACTTCACATGGAGGTAAGCAAACACACCAAGCAGAAAAAAAACACACTCCACACAAATTTCAGCTCAGTTGCTTTTTGTGTTCTGCTCGATGGTCATGGTCGTTTACGGGGTCGGCAATTAGCTTTGCATTACTATGGACTGTAGAGTGTAGGCAAGGCATTTTCAGTGTTATCAAGCTCCGGCGTTTACTTTCCGCTCGCTTGGCTTCGAATGGAAAGAAACGCGCTGCGAGGGAGTGGGGGGTAGGATCAGCGGAAAGCTGTTTGGGTCACTGCAATTTATCACTGATAAGCACCAATCTCGGCTCGACTTTTCTCTTCCTCGATCTCTCTTCTATCTACTATCGTGCTATCTAAACCAGAACCCAAAGAGCTAAAGCTGTGCATTTATTTCATCATAAAATATTGGCCAAATCACAAAGCAAAGAGCAAAAATACTCATCTCTGGTGAGTGGTGGCGCTGTGTGTTTAGTATCTGTGAAATTGCACAACTGATTTGTTTGCTATATAACTTTGCGGGACTTTTTATTAAATCGCCGCGGGGCTCTTAGTTCGCGGGGCGGGCGTTCATCGTCTCGTAAAACATGGGCTACACTGCCGCAGTGGGAGGCTCGCCCGGCGGCGGCAGCTCTCTTGGAAAGTTTTAATTGCTCGAACATTTAATTAATTATTAACGCAATAGCGCCGCCAACGTTCGCTGCCACTGCCATTCTTTATCGGCAACGGTTTTCAATTTTCCCATTAAAGCTCGCCCGCCCACTCATTGTCGCTGCGAACGTTGATGCTAATTGCTCGATTTTAATTCGTTCTCAAGTGAACCATTGAACGCTTAGTCATTTACTACTTACTAGTTCAGCGCTTCTGAGGAGCGCACTGAGGACCCTTGAGCCTCGAAGATCTTGACACATTTACGATGCAAACAAATTTCCGTTTTTTGATGTTCCAAAGTTACCAAATGCGGGGGAAACCAGCCTTAAGTGGCAAAAAACGCCGGCAAGAAAGCGCAAAGCTCATCCTCATCAACACATCTTTAAAACTTATTTCACAGCAAATAATTTTGGGGTCCCTTCTCGAGTAGACCCGAGTACATAACCTAAAAGTTGGGAAATTTATTACTTTCAGGATGAGCTCGCGGTTTTATGAGATGTGGAGGAACGGAGGCGAAAGAGGAAGAAACTATGCCCTTTGGCATCGATTCGAAAAGTTGTTAAAATGTTCCTCGCCCGCCCCTCCCGGAACATAATGTTTCTATTTAATTTGGTCCTGGAGTCTCGGGGGGCAAGTTTTTTCATTAAACCGCAAGCTTTGTCATTCATCTTCGGGCGCGCGCTTGCGGTTTGGGCAAGTGCAAAGTTTTTCGTGCTGCCGCATTTTATGGCGAGCATTTGCATGCAAATGTGCAGCGCATAAATTCAATGCACATAATTTCATTTCGAGCATGCGTCACGTCGTTCTGCGCCCGCATTGCGAATACCCAAGCAGTGGCAGCGCCACAATAAAATTACATAAACGCTTTGTTAGGTGCTGTCCTGCTGTCCCGCTTCTGTCTTGCAATTACCGCGCGGCACAATGCGATTTGATATGCAAATGCCATTCGCATGCCGTAGCAGAATGTCATCTCAACCAGGCTAGGAAATGAGTGTTGAACAGTGGCGTGCGCTGATATTTGGTAATAGAGAAATTATGATAATGACCAACTTTGCTGTAAGTGCTCATTTGTTCTTGAAAGGGTGGGGGTTTGGGGAGCATCTTAAAACGTCTTCTTTTTCGGCTTTATTTAAAAATGCAACTATTGTAATTAGGCTTTTTGTTTTTATTCATTTTGGCGCAAAGTTCATGGAAATACACCTCTTTGAGTTTAGACGGAATGTTTAAATGCTTTATCTCATCCCATAGTCGAAAACAATGATGATTTCCGCTCAATAAGGTGGTTTTGAAAACAATGCATTTCAGATCAATTGAATTATAGTTGCCAGGTGTTTTCCACTTATATACATTACATATATAAGTGGAAAACAAGGGAGTAACAAACGAAGTACGAAGGAGATAAGAAAACCAATCAACAACAATCGCTCGTCCGCGCGCCGGCGAGCGATTTTTGTCTATTATCCGATTCCTTTTCACACTGTCCTTGTGTGGTCACGTGATATGCGTATGTAATTCACTCTGACTGAGTCTATGCATGGCAGACTCCAGTCTGGAACTGGGCTCTGTTCACAATCTTTTACATTGTTCCTAAATGAAAGTATATGAAAAATTTTAAGATACCAACAGGTCTCCGTTTTCTGATTTGATGAGTTTTAACGTTCGGCCGAGCATCTTAAAATCACTTTACTCACAAATTTCACGCAAATTTCTTTCTACGAGCATATTTATTATTAATTTCAAGGATATGGCGCTTACCCGCTGCGACGAACCATTTGGCTGCGTCGCGCCGCGCGGCGTAGCGCCGGACTCGCGAGTGGAGTGAACTGACGTTGCTGTATATGGGATGGCATGCGCAACTGACTGTAGGCAACTCCTTCTGCAATCTCATTACGAAACTAGTTGCTTATTGAATTCATTAGGATACTCCATCATTAAACTGGAACTTTATGCATTGTATGCGATGTCATCACAATGACCCGTTTTAGAGGTCGTCGGAGAAAAAGTACTGTACATATTTCAAGCGGAAAACAGAATTACACTCTCGCGAAATTACACGCGACGCGAGCGCAGCTCGTAATGTAATTCGGTGTTTTCCACTTTTAGTATGTAATGTACTAATTCATATGGAGTTTAATATGTAATAATGTAATATTATCTCTAAGGCTGTCCAGGAACATCCAAAGACAAACATCAAAACATTAAACATTTGAAATGCGATTTCAAAAAAATAAGCTTAATGGAAGTGCTATAATTAAATTATTTAATGAGCGAAAATTCAATGTAATATCTGAAGTAGTTAAGGTAGAATGTTTAAAATGCCTCTAATGGAAATTAACATTAGCATAGAAACATACATTTAAAATTCGCGTTTAGGTCGGAAATTATGAAGCGTTTTTGGTGGGATTCTAATAGTACAGAAATATATTTTTAGTTAGAACTAGTCCGATTCCCACTAAAACGGGGTTTGATTTTTTTAGTTCGTTGATGGTACCTTTTTGACAAACTAAAAGTCTACAAAAACCTGATCATGTAAAATACGTTTTTTTCTTGTACCAAATTTCAAATGGAGAAACATTCGTCTCCCGGCGCCTCCACGATCATTTTCGTTTTACGGACGTGTTTTTGGTAATACATATGTTAATTACGTAATGAATTTGTTAACTTTTTCAATTTGCTATTAGCATCAAATAGCATGACATTTGCCAATTTACCACAATGAAATAGTATATAGTACATTGTGATCCAACGTGTAACGCATAGTATTTTTCCGCCGATCGACCAAAAAGTTCCACATTTAATAAATATAATTAATAAACAAATATAAATCTACTAGATAGTTAGTAACGCCATCTACAGACGAATGTATGAATATAATATTGAGTGCACTTGTTTGTCGTTTTTCTACGACCAGTCGTATAATGGCACTTTATACCCTGTTTGACTTAATGGAAAGGATAAATTGTCGTCTATGCACTGTTGACCATTTGTTTTCAAATGTTTTGTATCACCGCCGCCACACGGCCATAATAACCTATCAAATTGAACTTGACAGTTCACAAAACCAAAGTTGAGCAAAAAGAAAGAAGGTGATTATTTATTACATTTTATGATTATAAGTGCAATTAAATTG
>JARJDQ010020914.1:0-19488 GCA_030264215.1 Geostiba sp. GC000077
AACGCCAGCAAATGTCAAAGTTACAAGTTGCAATTGATAATGATATGCAAACAATGTTAATGTCAGCGGGTTTGCGCCTTCGTTGTGCTCCGATTATGGACGTCGCGGCGATAAGCCGCGCTAATAATATCTCCGACGTTCGCAATCACCAAGTTCAAGTTGTGTTTACAATGCTCTTCGACACGATACATTTTTACATTAACTTATCAAAGCATAGTATCTTCGCTTTTTCGCAGCGAACCCTAATTTCTCTATCCTCTATAGTTTATAATGCGTCCATGGAAAACGCCGCTCGTATATTCACTCGTCTGCAGCATATCGCACGCAATTCGCATCAAAACTACGTAGGTAATAATGTAATAAATACTTGGACATGTTTTCTGGCAATGACTCGACATTAATCAGCAATCAAGTCATTGGGTGCGCATGCGCATTCGTTATATCTTATATCTTATCTAGGGGCTAAAGGGAGCTAACTTTATTCAATTAAAAGTACGTTTTGGATGAGTTCTGAGTCCTGAGGAAGTGGAATCAAGCGAGCATCGCCTTGATCTCGCTGCTCTCGGCCGAATCGATGTAACTCGTCCCATCTGGCGCGACGCCATCTTTGTGCGCACCCTGCAACCAATCAAAAAGAAGCTCCATTAATTTTACCGATTTGTCGCATAAATATGAATAGTTTACCTTTTCAATTAACAATTTCACGCATTCCTTGTGCCCCTCCCAAATCGCAGCGAGGATTGCAGTGATACCATGCTTATCTTTTGACTGAAACCAAGCAAACGCAACGTTTTGTACATTGACATTGACCTTGCAGCTGGTCGGCAAAAGTATTCGAAAACAAGGTGTGGCAAACACATACGTTGACATTGGCGCCGGCTGAAATGAGGTATTCAATCACCGCTTTTTGGCCGTAATCCGCCGCGTAGAGTATCGGCGGACGTCCATCAATTTCCTGGTTGATATTGAGCGGCTAAAACAAACAAATTGGATCGATTTAATATTTACTTCACGTTCAATGTTTCTACAACACTCGTTAGGAAGTAGGAGTTTGAAATGTTCATAGCAGCGCCATCTAGTACACTCGGGATGAATCACAACAGCTGATGAGCAGGGCACCGGTCATCTTTGTTTATTTCACCGATTTCACGTATAATTACACACATAATGAACTTTCCAGATCTATTTAACACCACTTGATGACTTGAGCAACACCGGAGATAGGCATTTACTTAATGCCTGCATTTTTCAAAGCTATAAACCCCTCTGGGATGAGTTTTAAGTAGATTTTGCTGGGATACTTGGGATTTTGTTGGTTGGAATGAGTCGCTTACCTTTTTCTCGACAATGTCTTTCACCTGCTCCAGATCACCGTTCTTGATACCCCAGACCAGTTCGCTCATGTCGCCGTCGAGGTGTTGGGTGTACTTTGTCGACTACGGTGACTAAACGACGATGGGAAATGCGACTTTTCACAGTCCTTACGGATGATCTTCGGCAGCGAGTGGCGATCAGTGGCTGCTTCAACAATGACCTTGACAATCTCCTCAACCACTGCTGTCAAAAACATGCACAATGCATAAAAATTGATTTAAAACTACGAAGGAACTCGAAAAAGTTAATCATATTCAATAACTATTGTGACAGCTGCTTTAAATTTATAATTTTAAAGTTTATTTTCGATATAAAATCATTTGCAGCTTTTCAAAACAAAGTGTAAATGTTGTTTATAGACTTGGATGATAGAGGGCGCTACTTGAGATTTGTTTGTTCGTAAAAATTTGGATTTTTTGTGATTTTATAATGACCAAATGCGTTGCAAGTATTGTTGGGATTAGGTGCACTTTGGGGGCGATAGAAACTACACAATAAGCAGTAAAACGGCCAGATAAGTAGAAAAAACAATCGACAATAGGTATTGTAGCCAAATGAAGAGTTTAGGACCACTTTTGGAGGGATTATATTATTCAGAGGCGTATATAAGCTCCGTTTTGTGTGCGCTGCAGAATCCAAAAAGTTCTTTCGGCATTTAAGTGTGTATTGCTTTGCCTTTGTTCCACAATATTCATCAACATGCGTTTCATAATCCTGCTGGCGTTGGCCATCATCGCCTTGTCGGCGTGCAATGCCAAACCTTCACCAGTACATCATCCAAAATGGGAGCAGGTATGCCATTGCTCCTCTGAGTCCTCCGAGGAAGACGAGCAGGACTGCAAAGAGGATGCCGAACTGGACGAACAGGACTGCGAGGAGGATGTAGAAGATGATGATGAAGATGCGGAAGACGACGATGAAGATGCCGAGGATGATGAAGATGAAGAGGATGATGATGAAGATGCAGAAGACGACGATGAAGATGCAGAGGATGATGATGAAGATGCGGAAGACGACGATGAGGATGCCGAGGATGATGATGAAGATGCAGAGGATGATGATGAAGACGCTGAGGATGATGATGAAGATGCTGAGGATGACGACGATGATGGAGAAGATGATGATGAAGATGCAGAAGATGACGACGAAGACGCAGAGGATGATGACGATGATGCAGAGGATGACGAAGATGATGGTGCTGCGCGAAAGACTGCTGCGCGCAACGAAGATGATGGTGCGGCGCGAAAATCTGCCGCACGCAAAGAAGATGATGGTGCGGCGCGAAAAACTGCCGCACGCAAAGAAGATGATGGTGCTGCGCGAAAAACTGCGGAACGCAAAGAAGATGATGGTGCGGCGCGGAAGACGGCTGCGCGCAAACAAGAGGGGGGCAAGTATTTGAATATTGAATTCAAACAGGGCAAACAGTTCGGCAAGCAGGGTAAGCACGCCAAGCAGGGCAAGCAGGGCAAGCAGGGCAAGCAGGGCAAGCAGGACAAGAACAACCGAAAATTCTGGGGTGGCTATGGCGGCGGATTATATGGCGGCTATGGCGGCTTCTGGTAAATTCACAATTCCACACCTTCCCATACTATACTGTTGGCAAACATGTGATTGTGCAATAAACATATATTGAGACATGGAGAGAACTATAAAATATTATGCCTTTTCTTTTAAAGTTTAATAAATACCCCGAAATGCCAGAATAACAGAATTTGTTTTATATGACACTAATGTGAAAAGTCTATAACGTTTCGATACATAACCTATAATTTTGTTCGCCCTTACTTTTTCCCTGTTTCATAGAGAATTTAGGAGTGGAAAGTAACGTTTGGTTGTCCGAGGGAGACAAAACGGACTTTTTTTCATTTTCGCCCTATTTCGCGGGCCGTAAAATTCTACCATTTTACCAATTGATTAGTGTTTGTATTGTTGGGCGATAGACCGATAGAAAATACACAATAAATAATAAAACTATAAAACAATAGAGATGTGGATTGTATATAACTTTGTATCAAGTCTGTCCACTGACCATCCATTTAACCTATGCAAAAAGGAGGACGTTATAAAAGCCATAACACCACGCCAACATTATAGACTCGAAGTGCCACTAAGGTTGGGCACTTGGTGTCGTGACAACTGACAGCTGACAAATGTTGATGTTTTGTGACAATTTACCGTGTCCAGCATAATCTTCCTATATGTTCAACTATAAATCTTCCTATGCAAAAAGGAGGATGTTATAAAAGCCATAACACCACGCCAACATTATAGACTCGAAGTGTCACTAAGGTTGGGCACTTGGTGTCGTGACAGCTGACAAATGTTGATGTTTTGTGACAATTTACCGTGTCCAGCTTAATCTTCCTTTACGTTCAACTATAAATCTTAATCAATCTTAACAAAATTTGCACTGGATCTTTAGCAGGAAGTAACCTTTGCATTGCACTGTCAATACAGCTATCCACGCTTATGTCACTTTTAAGGTTTGAGGTTGGAAACACCGGAAATGGTGCTGACGAGTAGGTGTGTGAGAGAGAAAGCAAATCTCACGGTGGGCAGGAAACAGCTGGCGTGGATTGGTATATAGTAACATGAATTAGGGGAAAGAAATCACAAAAAACACAGAAAATATGAAGCAATACTTTTAAGGTTATAATAACTTTAAGGTTATTGGTTTGTGTTGGTTGGTTTGGTGTAATCGTTCGAAACTTGTCAACGAGATGGCGCCCTATGTAAATTTGACACTATTTGAGACAAGACTTGAATTCTTTTTGGGATTTTTGAAATTATAATATTTTAGGTTAGCGTTAAATTAAATTTCCGAAAATTCACGATAAGGAATTTGTAGCGTATCCAAATCTCTAAATAAAAACAATAGAGAAATAGGAAAACTGGAAAACAATCGACAATAGGTATTGTACTCAAATTTCTACTCAGATTTTAGTGCCATTTAAGATGCGGATTTTGTTGGCGTTGGTATATAAGCTCACCTTTACTTGTTAGCTGCATCAGACTCCAACAAGTTCTTTCACCATTCAATATCCATAGCGTTTAGTCAACATGCGTTTCATACTCCTGCTGGCTTTGGCCGTCATCGCCTTGTCGGCGTGCAGCGCCTCACCCTCAGCACATCGCGTGTCAAAAAGGGAAGAAGAGGATTGCATCTGCGAGGAAGATGTAGAGGACGACGATGAAGATTGCGGTGGCGAAGACGATGATGATGTTGCCGAGGATGACGACGATGAAGATTGCGGTGGCGAAGATGATGATGAAGATGCCGAGGATGACGACGATGAAGATTGCGGTGGCGAAGATGATGGCATCATCGAGGATGACGACGAAGACTGCTGGAAGACTACTGCACGCAAGGAATGTGGGGCGGCACGGAAGACTGCAGCGCGTAAGGAAGACGCTGCTGCGAGGAAGACAGCTGCACGCAAACAAGATGATGGGGCGGCGAGGAAGACAGCAGCACGCAAAGAAGATGATGGAGCGGCGAGGAAGACAGCAGCACGCAAAGAAGATGATGGAGCGGCGAGGAAGACAGCTGCACGCAAAGAAGATGATGGGGCGGCACGCAAGGGCAAGTCTTTTACGCTCGAACTCAAAGAGGTCAAGGAAGCCGAGCATAGCAAGCACCACGGCAAGACGGATAAGAAGCATAAGAAGAATAAGAAGGGCAAGCACGGCAAACACAACAACAAGACCAAAGACCGGAAATACTACGGCGGATACGCCGGTTATGGCGGATATGGTGGATATGGTAGGTAAATGGGAGATTCATCGTCAACATTCCACCTTCCTATTACGCTGTTGCCGATGTGACAAAGCAATAAACGAGAGAACTATAGCATAAAACATTTTGCCTTTTATTATCTTCATGTTAACCTGACGTACGTTATTTTAATAAATACTCCGCAGTGTATTTCAGATCAACAGTGTTTTCCACAAGCTGAGGTAGTTCATTACATACCTAGAGTGGAAAACACATGAAAACGCCTAAGGTAGGCCATGTGCTTGTTGATCTGAAATGCACTATTTTCAAAGCCACCGTGTATTGATCGGAAATCATGCTTTTCAATCGACTATGGTCGCAGATAAAGTACTGTACATACTTCGAGTGGAAAGAGAATTACATTCTCGCGAAATTACAGGCGACGCGAGCGCAGCGTAATGTAATTCACTGTTTTCCACTTTTAGTATGTAATGTACTATAATTCAGTTTTAACTGGGTAAATCATCTTTGCTATATCCACTCAAGAAAGAAAATATCGTCTTTAAGGATCAACAAGAATATAATACCGAACAGAATAGGAATTTTTTTTTGTTAAGAAATTATAATTTACCAAGAGAGAAATGTGTATTGAAAGTTCGAGTACTTGGCGAATACAGCACTTGATAATTTCCACTATAAGCTGAAGCCGCTGATATGGAAATTATGCGCTTGCAAAAATTACGAGTTGGCGACGGCTAAAATTTTAATTTTACTACATTTTCCGCCGGCGTGCAGGCTCATAATGTCGGCATTAATGCGAGTTTTAGAATGTCACGGGTGCATGCCCCTGCAGTGATTGTAATTAATATTTTTTTACTCCCTTTTTTCGTGTGTTGTTACGCTGGACTATTAGAACGCCAAGGAATGCAGTGATAATTTTTATCGTGCTATTTTTCCATCGAGTTTTGCTTGGCAAATGAGTTTCTTGAATCACAAAAGATTTTTTTGTGCCGTTCAAAGACGACTTGAGCTTTCTGCCGTTGCTGCCGTCTTGGTGTGTTATCATAGTATCTTGTTGCAAATGCACCCATTTGCATGCCCCCTACAATAGTCGCAAAATATGAAAATGTAAATTGCACAAATCGCACAAATCGTTTCCGCATTTATAGGGTGCCCATCCCCCGTTTGACTAGTTCCTTGCCGTGTCGTGCATTTTATTATATTGAGAACTTGTATTGCCGCCTTCGCATACAATCGCGAAATGTCTAAAGCTCTAAAGTATAAACTGTAAAGTATAAAACGAAAAGGTATGAAGTACAGTTCACGTTGGGCGAAATAGGCGAAATGGCAAAAACATCGGGGGAGCCAGGGTGAAAATTCAAATTTCATATCAGTGCTCTGTTACTCAGTTGCTCCCAATGGGCGAATTCGCTTAGGAATGGCCTCCTACTAGTGTTGATTTTATGTCTTTGCACGGCGCGCCAAAAATCATATTTTTATATTTTTGTGTTTTTTGCATCTTAACCAACACCTTGTCCCATCAGCATTTACATTTTTACAGTTATTGCTAATTTTTACGGCTTAGTTTCCACCGCCCCGCAGCGTGGTTAAGTTTATCGATTTATCCACATTTTTCGTGCAATTTTCCACCCTCCTATATCTTTATTTTTTTTTGTTGCTGCCGCACGAGTTTTCATTTCCTTTTATCGCCCGCCATGCATTGTTGTGGCCTGGCGGTGGTCGTTTTTATGGTGGCGCTCGTATCGTGACCCTCGGCTACAAAAGCATCATCTCGTTTTGAGGTCGCGCCAAAGCCGGCGCTGAGAGAGGGAACAGGACTTTTAACACCGGAACACTATAAAAGACATATCGCCCAAGTAGTTAATTGAGATTTGTGTCTTGCCTATTTCCCATTTCCGTTCTAGAAATGGAAGTTTTCCTTTTGGGTTTGCTTTCGTACAAGATGCATCATTTCCGGATCATATTTTTTGCGGCCACCGTTTCCAATTAGGGATAGCCTTGCAGCCACAATTGTGGTCAAATTGATGGATCCTGGTTGATTATGACCTTCGCACAGGACCTTTGAAGATGTGA
Organism: Geostiba sp. GC000077; assembly: GCA_030264215.1. Classification (NCBI taxonomy): domain Eukaryota; kingdom Metazoa; phylum Arthropoda; class Insecta; order Coleoptera; family Staphylinidae; genus Geostiba; species Geostiba sp. GC000077. Next base: position 7,187 of record JARJDQ010020914.1, read on the forward strand.
AGGCTTTGAGACGTGTGTGCCCGCGGTTTGTGTAAGCGTGCGCTGTGCTTACCACACGTTCCAACCCCCCTCCCCCCCAACACCCCTCGATGGCGGCGTAATGGTCCATTGGCACTTTACAATGGCCTTTACTTTATCCAATCAACCCGATACTCTATGTCCTATCTATATGGGATTTTGCACGATACGTGAGTCGGTGAGCCCTAATATAAGTCGCCCCATCGACGGGGCGCACGGAAACGGTTAGATTGGACGACCGGCGGCGGCGGGCGCCCCATCGGACGTGCCGATATCGTCTTTTAATCTTCTCCCCTCCTTCGGGCAATGGTGGAGGCGCCGGGCGATGTACATGTTTTATGCTTTAATGGCTCCATCAACTGACACTCGCCGTGATCAAGTGTAAATTTCGCACATTTCCGTCCCTTAGTTTTAAACTTTACCTTCAGCTTCAACTCCTTTACATCATCAAACTGCTATTGCACTGTATGTGGCACATACTGTGCTGTGTTTTTGTTAATTGAAGAATTTCTCTTGTTGGTATTTAATCTGCACCATGCATGGCGGTTGTATTGGCGGTATGAATTATTATCGATGCGATTGTCATTAGGCTCAGAACGGAACGATTTTAATTACCAATTTAATGCGCACAGTGACGCGTGTCACGTTCGGCTTGGGCTATCGCGCGCATCGATTGCTCATTAGGCATATTGATAACCATAAATATTGCCGCCCACATTCGCAAATCGAAATGGCGCGGCGCGCAAATAAGCAATCAACCTGAAAATGTCAATTTTAATTGATATGAAAAGCAAGTTGGTGTTTGGAGGGCGGGAGGGCTTAAAGGCGGCAGACGTAAAAGTTGACAATGCGCGAGGGGGCGCGAAAGCTGCGTAATGCGATAATATGTTTTTGATTAAAAGTGTGCATTAAAGCGTCGCCATAATTCACGTTCGCCGGCACCGACCCTGCCGACGGCCGTCGTAAATAAAATGCGCTGATGTTGGCGCCCAACCCCGTGCTTGTGTTGGCCCTGCTCTCTTCTCGTCCTTTCACCCCTTTTGTTTAGCGCTCCGGTATTGGCATCGACATCGGCATGCCCTCCTCACACACCTTTATACAGGGTGCGTAAAAGTGATTGTAGGAGCTTCACGTCCACAAAACAACTTATTTTGTAATTTTAAACGTGTTTATTTTTGCTAAACCTATCGATTTTGCGTTTTGAAGTTTAAAAAAAAAATTTTTGTATTGGAAGAATTATTTCTGTACCACGATTCATAAAATTTCGCACTAAAACCCAACTATTGATGCTTAAAAACGTGTTTATTAGCGGTGAAACGTTCAATTTTGATGTCAACATTTATTTCTCGAAATAAAATAAAATACATTTTATCTTACCAAAAGGAAAATTCGTGCACCATGAAAAACCTAATTTCTTAGTTTAAAACGTGTTTTTTTCTCTATACCGATCGATTTTACGTTAGATTGAGTATTTTCGAAGTAAAAAATTAATAAAAATATTATACTGAAAGAATAATTTCTGTGGCACGATTCATAAATTTTTACACTAAAACCCAACTTTTGATTCTTAAAAACGTGTTTATTAGCGGTAAAACGTTCAATTTTGATGTTAACATTTATTTCTCGAAATAAAATAAAATACATTTTATCTTACCAAAAGGAAAATACGTGCACCATGAAAAACCTGATTTCGTAGTTTTAAACGTGTTTTTTTTTTCTCTATACCGATCGATTTTGCGTTAGATTGAGTATTTTTGAAGTAAAAAATGTATAAAATTATTATACTGAAAGAGTCATTTCTGTGCCACGATTCATAAAATTTTACACTAAAACTGAACTTTTGATGCTTAAAAACGTGTTTGTTAGCACTGAAACGTTTAAATTTGAAGTCAACATTTTTTCGTTGAATAAAATAAAATATTTTTTTCTTACCAAAAGGAACATTCATGCACCTCAAAAAACTTATTTTGTCGTTTTAAACGTGTTTAATTTCGCTAAACCGATCGATTTTGTGTTAGAACGTATATTTTTGACGTAAAAAATTAATTAAGTGTTTGTATCGAAAGAATAATTTCTATGCCACGATTCGTAAAATTTCGCACGAAAACCCAACTTTTGATGCTTAAAAACGTGTTTGCTAGCGCTGAAACGTTCAATTTGATGTCAACATTTAAATCTCGAAATAAAATAAAATAAATTTATTCTATCAAAAGGTACATTCGTGCACCACAAAAAAACTTATTTTGTAGTTTTAAACGTCTTTGATTTCGCTAAATCTATCGATTTTGGGTGAGAACGTGTATTTTTGACGTAAAAAGATTAATAAAGTATTTGTACCGAAAGAATAATTTCTGTGCCACGATTCATATAATTTTGCACTAAAACTGAACTTTTGATGCTTAAAAACGTGTTTGTTAGCGCTGAAACGTTCAATTTTGATGTCAATATTTAATTTTCGAAAGAAAATAAAATAAATGTATTCTGTCAAAAGGAACATTCGTGCACCACAAAAAACTTATTTTGTAGTTTTAAACGTGTTTAATCGATTTTGGGTTGGTTCGATTTTAGGTTAGAACGTATATTTTTTACCTAAAAAGTTAATAAAGTGCTTCCGTCACGTGAAAGCTCTTACACTCATTTCTACACGCCCTGTATACGCACTGTCAGCACAGTGTTGTTTTTTGCATTCTCCTGCTTAAAAGGACTTGAGCTATTTTCTCATCACGACGCTCTTTGTGATTTTTTTTTGCATATTCAACATATTTTGTGTTTCATCACCTGCGTGAGCTCCGCGCGCAATATGTAACTATTATCATCTTTGCGCGTCACAGCGTTTGCGAGGGGGGCGGCTATCACAGTCGCAATTTATAGCCTCGCGGCGCGCATCGTATTTCTGCATTATAAATGACATACGGCGCATGTGTGCGGAGGGCATCAGTCATCGATAGATATTGATAGCGGCTATCACAATGGCGCAGATGATATGCACGACTGATACACCGCCGTGCGCCGCCATGCTTGGCCATTAGTGGCGCTTATAACTTTTGAGGAATTCACGCATTTGCGAATTCAATTTGTATTCGCGTGTGTCTCGCAGGCAGCCCGCCAAACATTGACAGTTGTGTAATTGTGATAAACGCCTGTTTAGCAGACACGCACAGCGCCATCGATCACTCACTTAAGGACTCGATAACATGACGTATAACATGCATTTGAAAAATGTAGTATCTCTTTAATTGTCAATTAATTAAGGCGTATTTAAGCAATAAGACCGTTGTAAACGATAAATTATTTCGCAAGCATTTCGGTGCGTTTAGAAATTGCATAAATTACCAGAAGCTGGCCCCGCGTGCCTGAAATGATTTACGTTCGTATTGCCTCACTCTGAAGCACAGGTCCTTGGCGCAGCTTTATACTATTTACATTTTAAATGATTTACCGTTATTTAGCAATTTGTGTTGTGCTTCTTTCCGCCTGATTGTAACGAGTGGAGGCGCCGGGCTGAAAGCGCTGCCGCACAGCTGCGCGGCTGCTTAAAATGTTATCTTGAAATTACGCCGCGTCTAAGCGCGGCGCGGCGTATTGAAAGTGCGTAATTAATGTTGGCAGAGCATGCGTATTGAAAATGCATGCGCTGGTGGTTCTGAATGTTGAGTGTGGAAATGTTTTGATTCGCGTTTGAATGCGATGCAAAATGCGTTGCGGCTGGGCGTATAGGAAATTGGAGTGGAAATTAGAATCGTAGCGCCACATTATCGCACGCTCGGGCATAAATAGAAAATGTGGCAATCCATTTTCACGCATAAATCTGTTTAGGTCAAACAAGGAAATTTAAATGTTGAGGTTATCATGGTGGTTTGATGTGTGTTTGCAGGTGCAATGGGTGCAGCAGCAGCATGAGAAGAAGCGCAGGAAGCGCGACTATGTGCAGCCGTCGGCGTCGTCGTCGCCCTTCGTCCAGTACTTTGGCGGCGTGGCGCCGGGCGGTGCGGTGGCGGCGACGGCGGGCCCCAGCCGCCACGGACAGCCGCGCTATCGCGCCGCCGTTCAGGCGCGCGCCTTCCCCGATCCACTCTTCAAGGAGCAGTGGTATTTGGTGAGTACAAATTGCCCATGACTTTATTACGCCCCAGCGCGTATCATATCATATCAGCAACATCGTTGTATGTCAAAAAGTGCCCGGGATTAATGCACCATGAAGTTGTTTACATATTTTTACCGACAACATTTGCGGGCGGTAAATGCTGGCATTTTTGAAAGCCCTAGGGTGGCAAAGTAAAAAATAGTTTCATCCAAAAAAATCTTTACATAAAAGTTATGCAGAATTGAAATGTCTATAACCCTAAAATGTTTTTAAGTGTACAGGGTGTTGCACTAAAAAGAAAGTCAAAGATTTTTTTTCTCCGTGTCGGAATGCGCGCTGTGGTGCCCCGCAATGAGAATATTGCAAAGCGAAAAGCGAACATGCCATTCTCCTATGTTCGGCTGCATGATTTCCACACTGTATATAATATAACTATATAACTATTTTGTCTGTATCTTTTTAATGCAACATCCTTTCTTCTAATTTTTTTTAATTATTAGTATTTCAATCCAAAATCGAAGAATCTCACAGGTCACACTCACCCTGTACATATAAAAACCTAGATAATTTTGTTGTAATTTTTTGGTAACGCTATTTGCAATAAATTGGCAATTAGTGCACTATAGCAAACATACGCATGAATTAATTCAAACATCGACGTAGCGGTAGAAATGTTTGCTCATATTTTCATTATTTAGCGGTGAATCGCAATGTTCTGCATTCAAGCAGAAAATTCTCATCCGAAAAAATGTGGAAATGAATTTCGTTGTCGAAAATGATTTTATTGTTGAGAATGCGCATTTTTGCAGTTTCATCATCATTCTCCTTGGCGCTTCGCGGCCGGGGCTTTGCGCTTTGAGCTTTCTATTCCAACTGACATTTTTCTATTAGTCTCGCGTTGGTTTTCCTGGGCGGAATTAAGGCTTCATGATGCCGGGCGCGTTTTGTTGTCAATTAATTGCCTCCAGTCTGTTGGCATCCGGCGGTCGTTTCTTTGTAATGAAAATCTCGACATCGATCAGTCTTTACCGCGCCAAGCCGCAAATTCTTCGCCTCGCCATTCATCCCTTTCGGCCGGCTATAGAGCGTATATATAGGGGATGAGCTTTATTCGCGCCGCACGCACGTTTAACTTTTACAAGTTTGCTGCTCGTAACCTTCTAGCCTCGTAACCTCATCCTGCGCCGCAAGGACTGAGGAGTGAGGAGTGAGGACTATTTCCGCACGATGTGTCGTGCGTTGGGGGTGGGAGGCGACACGCACAATTAGCCCCGACCTATGCACCTCGCGCCGAGGGACTTTATTTTGGTGTGTCCGACATGTGAGGGTTGGCTAAGTTCCCCAAGCGTGACATGAGTAAGATTGCCTTAAACCGAACTATCCTCTGCAGGATAATAAATGATGGAGCTTGCTGTTATTTCTTTGTGTTGTGCGCTGGGAAAATTGGAAATTGCCTCCATAGACTTTTTCTACCACTCGACAAGTATTTATGCATTCAGGATGTGACTTTTATCAAGTTGAAACTTTATTTTATACTGATTTTATTTGCCCTTGCCTTGCCTCTCTACCAGGGTTGCATTGTCTCCCTCCTTGCATAATAACTCTTCTCAACTATTTTTATTTTTGTTCCGTATTCTTATTCAGCAAGGCGCTTCGTTAGCTGATCGCAGTTTTTGCGCACTTTTTCTCCAGTTTGCGACGGGGGTAGAAAAAAAGGAGTGCCCTCTTTGTGCGTTGTGCGCACGAAGTGATAAGCGCCCGACGTGATAGCCACCAGAAGGGCCGATGGAAACTTTTTCTCGTTTATAATTAGCGCTTTCAAAAGCGCAGGACTTCTCGATAAGTTTCAGCTGACACCCCTTTGCTTCCAAAGCTCTTCGTGGCTTTATTTTATTTTTTTGTGTAATCTCTGATTTGGAAATGGCGAGTTTGCCGAGTGGGAGGACCTTGTCAGGGGAAATATGTCACTTTTATATGCGGGGAAAAAAGGCGCGTAAAACTGAAAACTGATTTGATAAATCTTCATTTGTCGTCGTGGTGGCGCGGCGCGCTGGAAAAACGGTCCCAGTGCGGAGGCGCCGGGAAAAAGGGACGGGACAACGCCGTGGCCAATGTTAACCAATACTTTTAGGCCCTGAGGCCTTCGGGGGCTTACATATCATGTTACTATTCATCCGGGCTGTACCATTTGTTCCCGCCTCCCCCCTCCCCCTCCACCATGCAAAGATGTGTTTTTTGAGCGGATGTGCGAATTTTCCCGGATACGTGCCTGGCGCGTAACAATTCGAATATGTTTTATGTTTGGCGCTTCTCAAGGGAGTGTCCTTTCCGCACATTTTTCGCAATTTGAATATTTACCATTTTGGTGCAGTCGCTGCGGAGTTGAAATGAAAATTCACCCTCGCTCTCTCTGAAGCGAAGTGCGGGCATAAAGTTAATTGTGTCGAATTAGTGCACCTATTCGGGTTGATGAAGGCGCCGATGGAAGTCCCATTTCCATCGGCGTGCGCGCACTATAACGGTGCAATTCGTCGCTGCTCACTCCCCCCGCCCGCCACCACTTCTTGGTGCAAACGTTAACTAACTTGGAGCAACATCCTTCGGCGATGAAACGACGTCTTTGCGACGACAAAAGACGTCAAAAGTCACCAAGGAATTGCGCCGCGCGAAGGCAAGAGCAGCTAATTTGCGTTTGTGCGTTGGCACCGCCCCTCCGCCTCTCGCGTGTGTGAATACGTGCATACGTGTGTTTACAACTTTCCAAAGCACCCCTTTGGAGATGATTGCTCGATCTAGATATCCAAGACGGGGGAGGGGGGAGTTGAACCAAACCACCAAATGAGAAATGTAACTTTGACGCTTTGCGGAAGGTCCCTAATAAGGATGGAATGAGAATGAGTAAGTTTTTATTATCCTGAGCTTTGTTTCGCCGCGCCACGCTTAATTTGGTGGAATACACCCGTGGATCTGATCGGAGGGAACAAAAGCTCCCGAAGTTGCCTCATTCCGTCGCCTGAATAACCCACTCTCGCCACATTCCAATATCCTCGACTGGAAAGTTCGCCGATTGCGCCTCGGCCCTCAGTCTTGATCTCGTCCATGCGCACTCGGCATTTGCCAAATGTAGTTTTAATCTCGAGCGCCAAGCACTCGACTGCGTCGCGACTACTTCCGGGCCGGCCCGGCTATTGGAAATCCTTTCCTGCCATCCCCTTCGCGTCCGGCGGATTCACATCGCCTGACAAATTGTCAAACGTCCTGGCCATTGATGGGAAAAAAAAGGAACGGGCGGAAATTTACGGGTATTGAAAATACGTCACGCTGTGCGATTAATTAGTGAACTGTGAAAATATTGTGTTGCGCTGTGCAAATAGAGGCGTAAAGCTGCGCCAGTGCGCATGACGCCGCTTTTTAATTAATACTGGTAAACAGTGGAATTTAGCGCGCGCCGCTCATAAAACATATAAATCCGGTGCCGTACGCGTTTTCGATATTTACTCGGGGCCGCCGTCCATCCTGCTTCGTCCTGTGCGCAAGCAAAACTGTAAAATGTTGCCGGGGCCGCTGTTTTGTGCTGGCAGCACAGGGGAGGCGAGGGGGTGGAGATAATGTGCACAGCGGAAACAAGGCGGAAACAAAACGTTCGCAACAATCCGATTAAAACGTTTTAATTCGCGTCGCGCGTATTTTTCCTAAGTACTAAATTTCGCACATATTCGCTGGGTACACATTCGAAACAGATTTGGCTTGCGATATAAATTTATATTTTTTCGCCCACCTGTATTTTCGCCCGGTAAATGGACTTTTACGGCTCTAGGGCGATTAGCAAGTACTTCTACCTCTGAAAATTGAAATCTGAAATCTGCAATCTGAAAGCAATAGTATTTAGTGCACCTAAGGAAGAAAGGGGGGTCTTGAATCCCGCCGGTCGGGATTCAAGCTCACCTTTCCTCCCTATTTTTGAAGAAGCAAAGAAGCGTTTCCGCCCAAGTAGGCGAAAAATAACATAGTTGCTGAATTCAACACTGTAAACTTAAAGTAGGACCAAATAATTTTGGGATCGATAAATGGACAACCCTAGGGTAGTAAAAAGTTGTTCTACAGGGTAATTCATTAGTCGCGAAATTCAATTCCTCCTACGATTTTGCCAATGGACCCAAAATTTCTATTGGAATAGATAACAAATTTAAAAAATCTTTCAATTACACCTTAAATTAAAACAAAAGAATAATTAGAAACAAAGTTGACAAAGAGACTTTGAAAAGCTCTGTATCTCGGACATGAAGAACAATTTACCTCATATTTTTCGCTCAATGTACTTCTTTCAAGGCCATCTATAAAACCTTGAGAGGAATTCAGCAAATAAGAGAATCACCTTAGTATACCAGGTGATTCTTTAATTAGTAGCAAATAATTTTGGGATCGGTAAATTGACTTCTAAAGCCCTAAGGTTATATAAAAGTAGTTCTACNGTGATTCATTAGTCGCGACTTATATCGGGAGGTTTTACAGGTGGCCCTGAAAGAAAGTACATTTAGCGGAAAAAAGTGGGTAAATTGTTCTTCATGGCCGAGATACAGGGCTTTTCTTTGTCAACTTTATTTCTAATTATTTTTTTGTTTCAATTTAAGGAGTAATTGAAAGATCTTTAAAATTTGTTAATTCCAATTGGAATTTTTGTTCCACTGGCAAATCGCAGGAGGAATTGAATTTTAAAGTTATAATCCTGAGCTTAAAAACATAGATTTGAAAATTTGTTATTTTAATATTCAATTCCTCCTAGGATTTTGCCAATGGATCCAAATTTTCAATTGGAATCGTTAACAAATTAAATAATCTTTTAATTGCACCGTAAATTACAAACAAAAGAATAATTAGAAACAAAGATGACAAAGAAAATTTGAAAAGGTCTGTATCTCGGCCATGAAAAACAAAGTACCAACCTACCTTTTTTTTAGCTCAATGTACTTCTTTCAAGGCCATCCATAAAACCTTCTTTAATGGCGGAATTAAAGAATCTCCTCGTATTCTAAATCAGTACCAAATTTGGGGTCGGTAAGTTGACTTTTGAAGCCCTAGGGTTGTAAAAAAAAGTTAGTCGGCGCAATAAAAAACTGCGTATTTTAGGATAAATATTTCCCATGGACACTCTGTATGTAACACGCCGAGCGTAGCCTCAAATTCAGCATGAAATGCAAGTCACTCACTCACTCACTATAAATATGTTTTTATCTATAAAATAGTCTTAAACGACGCGCGTTTCTCCATCTTTTTGGGGGCAAGGCGGCGGCGGCGGCGGCAGCGAGCAGTAATATAGACGCAAACTTTCGGCGGCGGGCGGCGATAAAGTTTAGGAAATATCGCGCTCCGAAACCGCGCTTTATTACACGAAAAATGTCTAATTTACGAGCGGCGCGAGCACGTTATCAACATGTAGTCGCTTTTTTGCTTCCCCCCCGCCGCTCCTCCAGGCCAGGATGAAAGCAAGACATCACGCCTATTAAAAGACACGACGACGCAATAAAAATAGAAATACAAAACGTCGGGCGCGGCCGTAAACGCCGTAATAACTTCGGCAAAATAAAACACTCGAAAACAACACGTAGGAAACATATCCTTGCAGGGTGGAGCGGGTGGAGATAAAACATATGTTCTTGTTGGTTGTCAAAATATTGCTAAAAATTAATTTTGCTTGTAATAATAAAGTTCTAAATACTAGTCGTATTTTCATTGGTGTGGTGTTGGTGGTTCAGTTGGAAATTGGGTTGCTGGAAGTGCACTAATTTTGAGTGTGCTTGTATTAGCTTTGAATGCACTTTGTTTGCGGCTGGGTGGGCGGGGCGGCGGGAAAACTAAGAATATTTTGCTTAGCTCGGCAATATCTGCAAAGCTCGCGCGCGCTCAAAGTTCAGAAGCAATTAGTGTTTATTTATGAAATTCGGTTTGCGCAGCGGTGGCGGCGGTTAACCATTATCCGTGTACACTTGCACGGGGTGCACATACTCCGACATTCTCCATTCCTCCCCCTCCGCAGCGCACCTAGTTTTATTGCTTCATTAAAACCTCGACTCGGACGCCGGGAATTAAAGTTTTATCGGAAATGCATTAAGCTCAGAGAACAGCGGAAAAATCTCATTGCATATTTAAGTTTGTACTCTTACGGTAGTGGTGCAAATATTATACACTAGTTTCGCTGTCGTAGCCCTAGTCTTAGTTGACGGTATTATTGCCAAAGTTTATTTGATGTCGGGGATGAGTTTTGGCTCATTTAAATAAGATGTTTTTCGTGTAGACCCGGCATTAGCGCTCGACGTTGGGCGTCCTGCAACCGTGATGCCCCGAAAGTCGGAAAGTTTTGTTGTAAACGCAAATTACCATTGTAAGTCGACGCATAATCGCCCCCAGTCTCTGCATCCGCCTGGGCGGGTTGGCAGTCACTGTGGAATCCTGGAATCCTGCGAATACGGGAGGCAGCTACCGCAGTCGCGAAATTGTCAAATTGCAGCCCCAGCGTCGACCGAATGCGGGGCATAGTTTTAAGACCTCACAGTCCTTTCGGTCGAAGCTTTTCCTCCTTCGTCCTTGCCAGTGGAAGTCGTGGCAACTGTGTACATTTCGGTCAGGAAATCACACACTTGAGAGACGGTCTTTAAACGTCGCTAAATGTTTGTCGGATTTATTTCCACTAAACACACTGTATCTGCAAAGCATGTTTGTGCCAGTTGCTGCGCATTATGCGATGCGATGCGATTACTGGAGCATTAAAATTGCATACGTAACTGGTGCGCGCCACGAATTTCCGACTTTGGTGGAGAAAAATACATTTTATGCAAAATCATGAAAATCAATTAAGATTTATGTGAGGATGTGAGGCTGTGACAGATTAAAACTTAATTTGCAACGCATGTACTTTGCTTCATTCGTGAATGAGCCCTCAACAGCTTTACAATTAGATTCGATCACGAATTGCAAATTTCACTTTACTTTTCAGTTTTCACCTGTCCCCGGTTGACGGTGCGCCGGTGGTAAAGTGACTTGTCAGCATCATTACGCCCGCGGTTTAATTTGGCGTGTGAGTGCTTTCATTCATTTTAGTCCATTTTAGCGAATTTTCGAAATGTGCGCTTTCGATATTTTCTACTGAAGTGTTTGAAAAGAATCGCTTTTCGTTGTTGTGGTTTGATGGCGCTCGTAAAATGTCCGCTTACATTTCAACCCCCCCTCCCCCAGATGCATTTTTCGTGCTTAATCCTGGATGGTCCATGATAATTTGATCATATGGAAGGATAATGAAAAAATACCAGCAGAATTTTTGCAATAAAATAATAGCTGAATCGAAAGCTGTTCGTTCGATTCGTCGGCGAATAAAACAAATATAAAAGTGATGAAATATTCCCCACCGAAATGGTGCATGTACAATCGCTTCCCCCTCCCCGCCCCCATTACCCGGCATTCATTTTGCGCGTCCATCAAGTTTTTATAGTTTTCAGCATGCGACAGCGTGCACGGCCACTTTATTACCGAAGCGATGGCCGTTCACTCGATATCGTTTTTATCGCCGGCGCATAAATATCGCATTCGCCTGCCATTTTCCCCCATTGCACATCTTATCCGCCATCCGCGCCTTATCCGGGCCCGAGGCGCATCGACAAATCGACGTTTTAAAGATGCACAAAACATTATTCAAACGCACGACGGCGAATCGGTTTTTCATTGTTTCCGCTTGGGATTCAAAGCCCACCACTCAGCGCAGGACGAATGCGGGCCGATTCATAAAAATGTAGTAGGGAGGGTAGGAGGTAGGACATTCGCCAAGTGTATTAGATTCCCTTGTACCATTGATTTTGCGATGAGATCAATGGGAAATTTCGAGGCCTAATGCTTTTTGTCGAGGAAAAGTATATTTACGCAACCAGGGCAGAAAATTGAGTATTCAGGCACGAGCTTGCATGTCCGGTGGTTCCACCTAGTGTTGAAATCCACAACTACATATCAGCCCTAGGACTATAAAGTTCCATGTAAATATAGGTGCGTAATCATGTTATACTGTTTTTGATCAAGGGAACGACTTTGAAAGCAGTGCCGGCTTTCAATAGTTTTTATTCTCAAATTGCAACCTGCATAGAAATATCTATTGGAAATTTTTATGAAAGTCCTTATTTATTACTCACGTGGTTAATCTCTACGTTCGTAATAAAAA
>JARJDQ010020915.1:0-10599 GCA_030264215.1 Geostiba sp. GC000077
TAGACATTTTCTTAGAACCGAGACTGATAGGACAGGACCTTTATCTGATAAAAGGAAGTGTATTATATAGGGTGTTCCATTAATCGCGTAATTCTGGAGGGGTAATTGGGATCATCAGTAAAGCACCGAATTTTTTTTGCCAATAAGATACAACGTTTCTATACAAATTTGATATACTATTATAGGGTTGATTGATATATTTATTTTTGTCGTATTCTAAATATTGCAAACCCTTCTATAACATCAGTTCTATAAAAGCTCTCGTCCAGCTCACATCTATCTAATAATCACATCAGGTTATGGGCCCACAGAAGAATCCTTCTTGGCACATTAAACTATGTGTATTGAAGCATATGGATGTTATGAGGAATGAGTTTCAACTTATAGCATATATGTCATAGATATTTTCTGAAATTTTGTGAAAAAAATCGAGGGAACACAATAGAACTTTTCCTTTTTTCTAAGGTTCTTTGGGGTTTCTCATCTTCTCATAGCCATGAAATTAAAAGTAAATCAATGTTAGAAACATTTTAATTCGTAAATGAACAATTCCTGAATTTATTAACTATTCCAATTGTCATTTTTGAGATGACAGTTGCATTTGAAAATAATTGTTTGATTCAATTTGTTGAAATCAGTTATATTGCCGAATGATGAGGAATGAAGAGGAAACTTTATTAAATATATATTATATATATATACCGGGTGTTCCATTTAATCGGATTTTTTGTTGATTTTGAATTAAAATTTTTGAATGCATGTTAATAACGTTCACGGCCTGTGTTGAAGACCCTGATAGTTTTGCTATGAATTGTTCTAAACGGAACGCTGCGTATATTTGTGATTTGTATGGCGGCATGAAATCGCTGATTTAGTACCCAGATCTGCTTGTACTTGTCGACCTGTCGGCCATGACGCAATGCAAATGTAGCACTCGCCGCAGGCACTGGTGCAAAACAGCATTCCAACATTTCCAGCATGGAAATTAAAAATCACTATATCAATTATCAGTAATATTAGTATCACACATTTGCTGATTGAGATTTACATGCTACACCTCTAGAAACACCTACAAATTGCAAATTATGCACTTGCGCAATTATAAGTCCGTTTACACACCACAGGAAACAAGAGTATTAATAAGCATTAACACGTTATTTGCATTGTTTGCAGGTTTGCATTATCGCGCAGTCGCACGCAAAGTTATACACAAATACACAATCGTTTTAGCTATTAATTTACTGCTTTACAATTTGATGGTTGGTTTCGAAATTGGAAATTGATTAATAGCATTAATGGATAATAGGGTAATGTTCACTAATCAGTGATAACGCAAGCATTAAATTGTTCCTGTTGCTGTTTTGTCCTCCTGCAGCGCTAGCAGTTTGTCGATATTCGTATATCGATTACCGCCCCTCCCCCTCTCTCCCACTCCCGGATTTTGATTAGTTCACCGATTGTTTTAATGGCTTTTTATCGATTTACTGCCGCACCGTAACTGTAGCCACTATAGTCATGTAGCAGTTGTTGTAGCTGTAGGTGTAGGTGTAGCTGTAGCTGTTGTCCGCAACCCAACACACACACCCCGCCTCAACGATAGCTTTTTTCCGCACATCGCCACTGCGCTCACTGTGGGCTTTTGTTTCGTCTCTCCTCTTTCGTTTCCCTTTCATAGTCGCAGTCTGGATTTAAGTTTTAGCTCGGCATCAGCTTGAGTATATTATTATTCGATGTGCGGTTCCGGGGGCGGCGCGGTAGAGATCATCCGGAGCCACTCGCAGGACTCGGCGGTTGGGCTCGTGTCCGGATTACGAATCGCCCCCCACGCCTCCTCCTCATACGTATTTATTCCCATTGTTGCGCCGAGTGCCGAAATCTCGTATTCCCACTTCCACTTCTTCATCACACATGCGGCAGGACGCAGGAAAATATACACTCGCGTACAGTCCGAAACACCAGCGGCAGGCAGCGAAAACTTTGGCCGTAAATTGCCGTAAAATCGTTTTCGCACAACATGGCGGCACAGATATACATTATTGCTCTCTGATTGGTCGTCTTCGGACTTGAGACTTGAGACACTGACATACGATACGCACGATATACTCTTTTCACTTCAATGCCAATCTATATGCCTGTTATGTGTTTTACTGTTATGTAATGTGAAATTTGAACCTACCTTTCTTTGTGCTGCTAAAAAGTCATCACAAACTCTGGACTCTGCTCTAGACTCTCTAGTTCTGTTCTTGCTGTTGCTACTTACCACGTGATACAGTTTCCTGCGCTGTGATTGGCTAATAGCGATGCAACCTATAGTTCGGTCGTTCGCCGCCAGAGGGACAAACAAACTCTTGACTCTGCTCTAGAACTCTAGACTCCGTGCTCCAGACTGACTTGACTCTCTAGTTCTGTTGTTTCTGTTGCCACATCCCACGTGATACAATTTCCTGCGCTGACATTGGCTAGTAGCGATGCAACCTATAGTTCGGTCGTTCGCCGCTAGAGCAATATACAATCTCTGACTAGTAGTAGTTCTTTCTCGAAGTTTTTTTTCCAAGCTGCTTTTCTAAATACGTGAAACGTGAACAGAGTTGTGAAATGATATCCCCATCCCTCTATCCGCTGATTGTGTTTATTCGTCACCGTGCTGCTTTGTGCCGGTGCTCGACACTCGACACGGGCTGGCATACATTTCATTTATTCATTACGCGCCCGCACAACAATCGCTGGCCGGCCTGACCGCACCACAGAACAACACACGTCCGCCATGTTGGCAGCAGGGGCCATTGAATTTGAATAAACAATGGGCAGGCAGCGGGCTGATAAGTGGATAAACGGATTAACTGGCGCCAGCATTTCTACATTTTACTTTACATTTCATTAATCACGGCGTTTTAATGTTCGTTCGCAGCGCCGAAATTGGACATTGATAACCTGGACAATGGCTACCATGGGCTGGTGAAGGAGAACGAGACGGTCGTCGAGGTGACGCCGGCGATCCGCGCGCTCGGCGACAATGTCTGCTCGTTTCGCATTGTGAACAAGCACCATGGCGAGGCGCCGTTCGTCATCGTCCTCAAGGAGAATGGCTATGCGGAGCTCCGTGCCCGTCGGGTCCTCAACTGCGAGAAGCGGCGCAACTACAAGTTTGATATCGCAGCTGTTGGATGTGATGGCAAGGAATCGGTTAGGTAATGATCTCAAACTCAAACTAAAACTCTTAGAAATACTAATAAGTCCTTGTTTTCGATAGCGCAACGATTCATATCACCGTTAGCGACGTCAACGAGTACGCTCCGACGTTCTCGGAGCCCTCTTACGTGCGCCAGGTGGACGAGGGTAAGATCTACCACGAGATTGTGCGCGTGGAGGCGACGGATCGCGACTGCACGCCGAAGTTCGGCGACGTGTGCAAGTACGAGATCCTCACCTCCGACCAGCCGTTCGTCATCGACATGGACGGCAGCATTCGTAACACGGAGCCGCTGGACTACGAGCGCTCGCACAATCATATCCTTAGCGTGGTGGCGTACGACTGCGGTATGCGGCAGTCTCTACCCGTGATGGTGACGATCAAGGTCAACCGCGTCTGTCGGCTGGGGTGGCGTGGCCTCCCCGAGCGCGTTGACTACGCCCCCACCACCGGTAAGCAGGAGCTCTTCCCGGCCGCCGCTCTGGAGCTCTGCGACGTGCCCTGTAACGTGCGGGAGCTCCGAGCTAGAGTGGACCTTGCTACCAGACATATTGGCAAGGGGTGTGATCGCGATACGTATTCGGTGGAGTCCCAACGCAAGCTCTGTGGAGCCTCCCCGAATGCAATCGACCTGCTGCCGTCCCCAGGTCTAGGGGCCGAGTGGACCAAACCATTGATCAGTGATGAGGGACACGAGTCCGATCAGATGTTCGAGTTTGACGGGAACAGCGTCGCTGTGTCCGTGCCGAACAGCGTCCTAGATCACAACCTCCCACCGACGTTCACCTTCGCCACATGGATGCGTCACGGTGTCCATCCTGGTCAGGACAAGCACGCTAAGGAGCATATCCTGTGCTCGGCGGATGACCATAAGATGAATCGCCATCACTACGCTTGGTTCGTCCGGAACTGTCGACTTATTCTTTTGCTCCGGCGGGACTTCTCCGAGGGTGATTTGAACATCTTCCGCCCGGCTGAATGGCGCTGGAAGCTCCCACAGGTCTGCGACGATCAATGGCATCACTACGCCGTCAACGTACGCTTCCCGGATGTCGAGCTCTACGTGGACGGGCAAATCTTCCGCGCCGAGAAGAAGAACCCGGAGGTCATCGACGACTGGCCGCTGCATCCCACCAAGGGGATCAACACCACGCTCACCGTCGGCGCATGCTGGCAGGGATCCGACAACAAGATGAAGCACTATCTTAAAGGCTATCTGGCTGGTCTCTCCGTCCTTGTCGGCGATACCGAAAAGTCCGAGGTCCTGTCCTGCTTGCACCAGTGCAAGGAAAGCCTCCAGGTCCCCGCCATGGAGCTCCTGCAGCCTGGCATGGAGCTCCTCACCAATTCCGACCTCACAGAAGTCACCGTGGAAGGGGATAACCGGACGAATCTGGAAGTTCTGGTGCGACGCATCGGGTATGTCAACTCCAGGGAGTTCCCGACTCCGGGCAGGCGTAATCTTCGCCTTACCACGTCGGTCACCTGCGATAATGGCAAATCGGTGAAGGTACCGGATGCGCAGACGTACGTCATGGTGTTGCGCCCGCAAACGCCGTCGATTTCCATCAATGGCACTGGGAATTTAGCCAGGAAGTACGAGGACTTCCGGATGGGCGTGCGGGTACTCGCTGACGTGCACATCGCTGGGGAGCAGAAGCTGGACAAGTGTTCGCTGACCATCTACCCGAATCTCAATCCGGATCATGAGAATCTCAGCGTGCCGGAGGAGATGCTGAAGCGGCTGGGCATGGCGGCCAGGGTGTCCAAGGATGGCGTTACGATCACCGGCAGTGACATGTTCTTCAACTACCAGCAGGTGCTGCGGCAGATTGTCTACACCAATCGGAAACCGGCGTACTATCTCAATCGAGTGTTTAAGCTGACCTGCTCGGAGCTGAATGGCCGCTTCACGTCGAATGAATATGTGCAAACTGTAAGTGCAGTATCTTCATAACAATATACCCTTAGCACGAGTATCTTCGTATAAGTATACCCTTAGGTCGAGTATTTCCGTATGAATGTACTATACCCCTAGTATGAATAAGCCTTTACATTTGTTTGTTGCCTGTTTGGATGGATGACTTTATTGCATGTTTGGTTGCAGCTGACTGTCATCCACCCAACGCCAAAGGAGCCGATCGTCGCGCATGCGCAGGCGGCGCCCAAGCACACCGTGGAGATGCGGCCGGCGTCGGTGGTCGCGCGCGACTACACGCCGAGCGCGAGCGCCGGCGAGCACCTGCTGGCGACGGGCGGGTCGCACGCCGTCACCATCATCGTGGTGGTGTGCGGCGGCTTCCTGGTGTTCATGATCGTGCTGGGCGTGTTCCGGATACGCGCCGCCCATCAGCGCGCCGGCGCCGACGAGGTGGCCGAGTCGGAGATGACGTGGGACGACTCGGCGCTCACCATCACCGTGAATCCGATGGAGCACGCTGAGAAGAAGCTCGAGGGTGGCAGTGGAGGCGGCGCCACCTCTGCCACCGGTGGCGGCGGTTCGGCGGACTTCACCGACTCGGAGGCGTCCGACTCGGAGTCCTCGTCGGAGGATGAGGAGCGCGTCGAGGGGCCGCGTCGGCTGCGCGCCGACTCCTCCGACGAGGACGACGACGACGACGACGAGGCGGGGGTGGGCGGCGGGCGCGTGCGCAAGGTGGCCGCCGCCGCCGGCGGCGGCAAGCACGCCTACCAGCACGTCCACCAGCTCGAGTGGGACGCCACCATGTAATCCCACAACAACTTTCATCTGTGCGCTGAGAACACAACTGCGTAACGCAGCACCATCGTGAACAACACAAAACATAGTAAAATCAAAATGGCTACCCCCCCACCCCTCCCTAGACACACGCAACCACATGTACACCCACACCAAACTATATGCAACACACTGTACGGGATTTGGAGCTAAATCCGCTACAAAGTGCTACCACCTACACACAAAACATGAATATATAATATCGAGAGTAAGCAATTGTAGGAAAATGAGGAAATAAGGTTATGTGCGTGCATGCAAGATGCGAATGCACGATTTGGTACAAATGATAATCGCGTGAATGGGAATAATCGCAACTTGGGAAGAATTCGAATAAAAAGAACATAATAATCGTCCATATACATACATATAATATATATATTGATACTACATATATATATAAATATAAATATATATATAAATCTAAAATATATATTGAGATAACGTGTTGTAGCGACAAAAACACACACAAAAAAGCAGGAACAGATACAGATTAGAAGAAATAACTGCATACTGCAATAAATTCAATAATCCTTCACCTTTACCCTTCCCACACCTCTTTGCAACACACAACCAATGGAAGATTAGGGTAACAATGAGTAAGAAAGAAATAATAAATATAAGCAGTAACAGCAACAAAAAAAAAGATTCGCTTTTCGACTTTGAACTCGCAAAAAAATTTTCGAATTTGTGTATGTTACAAATAATAATGAACTAATGTACTAAAACACAAAAAAAAAAAAACTATTGAAACACGTGCAACACAAACGTAAAATCTGTAAGCGTAAGTGTAATTGTGTGCAGTGTGCACAACTCTAGGGCGATACAACTTACAACTAAACAATTATATATTTATAATTGTACTACCACCCTACCACGTAAAACACTGAAAACACAGCTTGATGATAATGAAGATGAACGTAACACCTACACACTTTTTTACTCGATGTTTATTCGTTGGTGTACTCACACAACACAAACACACACAAACACATAGAGCATATAGAAACACGAACATATGACTATTTGAAAATATGATGCGTATTAGCTGCAGACGATATAATGATAATGAGATGTGTTTATTTTTTCGGCGAATAGATAGACGTGCAACACTCTGTAGCTAGGGGATAGCTGCGATGTGAGGTTAGGTACATAACCTACCAAAACACTTTTCACACCGGAGGGAGAATACCGGGAGAATATTTGTATATCTAATTTGTGTGTCAGCTGTCAAATGTCAGATATGTCAGATTTAGAAACGCTTGTGTGTTCTGTATACTTTTGAATTCTGGTGGATGATGTTATGTTTGATTTGATGTTGGCGGCGGCGACGGCGATAACTGTACTTAAAGTTTAAAACATAAACTAAAACCTAACCTAAAACACACACACACAAATTGGAAGGTGAAAAACACTACTAAACACTTCAAACATGGAAGTCTAGTGATAAGGCGCTTTGCGAATGCTGTGAATGGAGTGGAATGTGAATGGCATGCGTGAGACTGATAACTCGATTACTCGATAACTGATAACGATACACAAAGCAGAAGGATTTTTTTATTTCTATTATTTCAACCTGGGACGAAGACACATGCAATCAAAAAGCAAGTAAAATGTAAAGAGAAACGTACACCACGTCATATCAGTATCACTATCATTCGTTGATAACTCTCAAACTTTCATCGTGCTGAACACTGATATAGTCAGATTATTATAAGGTTCGTTACATTTCGTCTTTCCTCAAGGGGAGTTTGACAAATGACATGTGAAGATGTGAAGATGTGAGGAACGCACCCTATAATACTGATAATACTGAATGTTTTGCACAGGCACTCCGAGTGTTCGATGTTTTGTGTGGTTGTTTATTGTTTTCGATAAGATTTATTGCATTATGGATTTGTATTGAATCGAAGGAATAGGAAGCATTTATTATCATAACTTTTAGGTTACAATCTTACAATCATACAACTTGTAACTTATACTTACCATTTGAGTATTGTCAGTGTTCATTTTTCAATTTGATATGTTTACTCAAATTTCTGATGTGTCGGTTGTTCGGATGTTCAAAGATGAGAATTGCGAATGAGGATTCTGTAATGTTGCCATATTTTATTGAGAGCGCAGTTTTTAAGGTGTTAAGTTAACGTTTTCTTCTTGAAGTTAGCCTTAGATTTATTTGTAGGATTAGAAAAACAACTAAACACACTCGGCAAACACTAAACTCAGAGAAAAGAACGAGCTCGCAATGTCATAACCTCAAAATACTGAATGTTTCTGTGTAAAACACGTTTTGTCTTGATACGTTTCTGTTTCGGTGTTAATCTGTTAATCTGTTAATCGTTTCTTTTCGAAGAGTACATTCCAATATTGATATTGATGCGCATGCGCAGCTCACCACGTCGAAAGTTCCGAGCGAAGGAATATAGCGTCCGATTTTGCATTTTTCCACGCGCATTTTCAACAATATGCAAACAAAAACCACCCACAGCAACAGTAACAAAATTGTAAACGTAGTCTACCCTTTGGATGTGTATTTAAAATGTAAAACTGTAAGATTTCAATGGAATTCGGAGCGAGTTTTGGGGAGTTGGCATTTTTCAAGTGTGGAAAATGCAAGGCGCGAATACACACTCACATATACATGTACAAGAACAGCAACAGCAACAAAACTAACAACTGCAGGAGAATGCAACAGGCAACATTTTAAGCAAACGAAAAGTTAAAAAAAACAATGCAAGAACGTAAAAATGAAATGAATTATAATTACATTTACGACTAATGATAATTATATTATATATAAATATGAATATAAATAATATTATAATGATAAACGCTTAGTTGAGATGAATGAATATCAATCAATGTTATGTATAATTAAAGTGGGTTTTAGTTGACTTACATAATGTTGTCTTATTGCAAAATGGCTTCCAGCAAAGTTTAAAACTTTTATTATCCCACCTACTTGCTTGGAAACCTTTGAAACTGTTGTTTTGAACTTTTGAAATCTGCCACTAGATGTCACAACTTACAAATACGACGTAGTTTATTTTTAATAAGCGTTTAATTAACATTAAAATGTGCGTCTTAATTTTTTATTGTTTCTAGGGATATGCTTAATTTAACTGATAAATTTCAGCGTGGAAAATTACTATTTTATATTTTAATTACTCAGTTTGAGTTTTCAATGGTTAACTCATTGGTAGATGGCGCCAGGAATACTGAAATATCACAAATTCAACAAATAAGTTTAACCCACCTAAAACGTTTCTTGAGATGTAGATAATAATTATTTATTATTTTGTATTTAAAATATGATTTTTTTAATACTTTAACTTAATTAAATTAATTAAAAATTATAATTTTTAATATTTTAATTCGTTACGATAGTTTGTTCGAAATTACTCGTTGGTAGATGTCGCTAGTAGTACTGAATCAGTTATTTCTCAAGATCTAGATATCTAGAATCATACTCGACGTTGTTTATTCGTTACAAGTTCGCGATTCGCGATGCGTTCAAGATGTTCTTTGAATATTTTCACCGCAACGTGAGTTAATACAACAAGTAAAACTGCATAAAACATTCACCCGCGACGCAATGCTTTCGTCTTATAACACTAATGCACCAGTGAAATAAAATAATGTTTTGGTGAGGTGTGAAGAACGACGTACTTTTCGAGAAATGTGTGTTTTTTTGTGTTGCGCTTTGTTCTAGTCCGTTCGTTCGGCGAATCCTTCGTAAAGGTAACTCAATTTGATGTTGTCATTGGAAAACGTCCTTGTTCCTTGGCAACCACCTACATAACAAAGCGTCAATGCCAACACCAACGCAATGTGTTTATAGTACTAAACTAAGCACTAATGACCTAACAGTGGGAGGGCTCACTAGGGGATAGTTTCAATTCAATAATTCAATAACCCTTAGCCCTATAGTGACTAGTAACTAGCACCGCACAAAAATATAACGCGTAGTACCTAGAAAAACAAGCACAACAAAAAGCACTGTGCTTTGGGGAGGAAGCAGGTGAAATATGTGGGTGGTCAATGCGATTTATGATAGCGTTTTTATATCGATTTAATAAGGGATGGAGGGCTAATAATGCACCAGCAACAGTAACGGATGCTCACAAATGCTTATAATTGCTTGCAAAAAAAACACTGCAAAAAGCAACAACAACCAGGAAAGATGAAGAAACAGAGGATATCAGAAAAATGTATGTTAGTAGCACTCGAGCACTATAGCACTACAGCACTAGCACTAGCAATTAATAAATTTCGTTTTTCATTCTTTAGAAATGTGAATATGCTATAGTACAGTGTATATACAGGGTGCGTCATAAGTCTCGACATATTTCAGGAGGCTGGAGGTTTTATAGATCGCCTTGAGTAGGTATATTGCAAGATTATTTAATTTATGCACGGGTACCATGATAACTCATATTAACGCGCGTAAGTGTGTTCTAAAACTGATCTATTATAGTTCGTTTAACCGATGGCAATTCAAATATGCGTGCGTTAACCTGTATTAACGAGCTAGTTACGAGGCTAGTTCAGCAGTACTCAAACTGTCGAAACAATGAATCAACAAAATTGAAATACTAATAAAATATGCAACACTTTATACATAGTTTAATGCCTAAATGAATAACCATCACAG
>JARJDQ010020928.1:0-10532 GCA_030264215.1 Geostiba sp. GC000077
TTCACTATCACTTTCTATAATACTGTCGATATTGATACCAGAAGCTGATACCAATGAAACCGCTTCAAATACTTCAAACAAGCTTGTAACGTACTTGACGTATTTGGCATTTTGGAGGTTAAGCATTGGAAAGGCGGGAAACGATTACAAATTCGGAGTGATATTCATAGATGGGGCAACATTTTCAAGATCAAGATGAAGATTTTTACTTCAAGACAAGATTGAAAGACCAAGAATACACCAAGTCAAGAATAAAATATATTTCTTGATTATTTTCAAGACAAGATCAAGAATTAGATTCAAGACCAAGATTCTTGTCTTGGTGAAACCCTAGTTACGCTACCGCCGTCCATATCACCGGCTGCATTCATGAAATAATCAAAAGTGATGTGTAATACACGCAATACGAATGTGAATTGGGCAAGAGAAGTAATTAATACATGAAAATTGCAAATTTGAGAGGAAAATCGCTGCATTTGTAATGCAGTGTCCGTTGTGCGTGTGTGCGTGCGCAAACACTGCATATCCAACTGTTTCATCCGTCGCCGCTGGCGCTGGCAGGTCAGAAACAAAAGAAAATGAATAATCGAAAGCATAGCGTGTTTAATGTCCCACAGGAGCGCCCGACGACAAGAAGAACAAACTGAGCGCCTTCACGGAATATACTGAAAGACTACGCTGCGCGGCGAACTTTCCCGGAATTGATATAACCCATTGCGCAACAAAAACAAAACGGCAACAAAACAAAGACGTGAGGCAAACAAAGCGCGCCGCCCGAAAGAAACGCGCGACAGCATCAATAAAAAGGTGCAGCGAGACAAAAACATCAACACAGGCAGTGCCAGCGCCAGCGCCAGCGAAAGTGAATGAACTGCAAACTTTGTTTTCAGGTTTCAGGTTTAGATTCAACTTT
The DNA here is from genome assembly GCA_030264215.1 of Geostiba sp. GC000077. Taxonomy (NCBI): domain Eukaryota; kingdom Metazoa; phylum Arthropoda; class Insecta; order Coleoptera; family Staphylinidae; genus Geostiba; species Geostiba sp. GC000077. The sequence continues at coordinate 914 of JARJDQ010020928.1, forward strand.
AATAGTTTCGTTTTTATTGCTGCTGATTCCTTCCGATTGTTTACGCTTGCCGAGAACGGAGAACGGAGAACTCTTTCTTTTCCCTCCTGCCCGCTCGTTGTATGCGGGTGGCATCCGGCTGGGTGGCGAGTTGGCATGTTTTTCAATCCTGCCGCCGCGCGCCGTTGTTCATTCATATGCATACCTCGCTCGTGCCGGCGAATTCGTATGCATTTCGACGCGGTGCGTGCATAATTAAAAGTGACTTCCTCCGGCGCGGCGGCGGAAAAAAACACAACACAACAAAAACGTGGGAGCTTAGAAGCTTAGCGGCTCAGCGACTCGGCGCCCCGCGACAGTGCAAAAAGTCAACTAGTAATGAAATATTAAGCGTTACTTAATTAGGCATTAAAAGTGCGCCAGCGCTGGGGGGCGGCGGCGCTTATTCCGTTTGTGTCTTGGACTCTTGGGCGCTTGTTCCGTGCGCCTTCGCCTGTCCTCCTGTCAGTTGTATTACACGCTCGCTGCGTTCGCACAAAACCCTTCGGCGTGCTTTTTCGCATTCCGACCGTCTCCGCCACCCCCATTCCACGCCGACACGGCGAGAGCGGTGTTTTGTTGTCATTTCAGCTTTTACTTTTCTTGCCGGCGCCACATGTAAGTGCGCCCCTCGCGAAACAACGCCTTTGATTTTGCGCTCTTCACTTCTCTCTCTCTCCCACATACCCCTCTTCGGCCCCAGCTGGGCACTGTCCATTTCCGCGCATTAATTCAGTGCGTCCCGCCGGTGACTTCATCAACTTTTAAATTCCAGCCCCAGCCGTCATTTATTTGCTTAATTAATTGTAGCATACATTTTGCGGATTATGCGCGTACGCCCTCCGCGCGTTGGCGGAAAAAGTTGCAAGTTGTTATTCGGAAACGGGCAACTTTAAATTGACATTTAAATTTGTGCGTTAAAAAGTTAAAACCGAAGCCAGGGCTCCTGCTGTCGTCCCAATGGCGCAAAGGGGCAACACAAATCGGCGGCCAAACAACATTAAGCGAAGGGCAGTTGCGGCTTTTCCGCACCAAGAGCAGGACCGTCCCAGCTGAACATCTGCTGGCGGATGCGCGATTTTTATCACCCGCTGTGATGCCGGTCCTGCGTCGATACGGTCGCAAAGTAAATAAGTAAACATGCAAAAAAAAATCTCCGCTACTCCCACGGCGCGCGCGCCAACGAGCAAACTTTTTAATTTGTCCCATCGTACATTTACCTCGTCCGACGTGCGCGCGTGAAGGACTTGCGTTAAACATAAACCCACACCGGCAGCGGTGGCGGCGGTCGCTTGCTCCCAGCCGGCCCCGAATGTTGGCACTGCGCTAATGTTGCTACCGTGTCCCGGCCGTGGTAAAATGGCAACATGCGAGTACCAACCCTCCTTCGTCCCTCTCTTTGCGCACCGCCAGCGCCATTCCCGCGGCATCCCAGCGGATCGTAAAATAATTTAGTAGCCGAGTATATTAATTAATATTTACGACGTTGGAGACCTGCTATTTTGAAATGTGAATGCGGGACACGACGGCGCGCGGAAAGAGTGAGGTCTTTTCATTCCCAGGACGCCAGGTTTGCGCTCCATCTGTGGCCTTGGGCGATTACACAGATATATATGCGCCGCCGCTGACAGCTCTCAATACGGCCGAAAACAAATTGAATGATATCGAGATGAGCCGCGTGCGTTATTGCGTTCGTTTGCGTTTTGTTTCGGGGTTTCGGCATCGCGCGCCCTGCGGGACCTGATCGTCCTTCGTTGGGGGTGATTTTACGACGGGGGCGAGGTGAAACTTTTCCGACGTATCGTTGCGTATCGCGGGCGCAGAGCGACGCGAAGTTCGCCGTAGACGTATTCCCGTGAGGACCACAACGCTGAGGAGACGCAAGTCCTGGATAAAAATGGGGACGGGGGAGCGGAGGAGGAGGAGGGGTGGTGTGATTGCATACGCAGCGCAAACTGCCGAGGAGCAGTCGTGCGCCGTTGAAGGGCGGACATGTAAATGGATAAAGTCGCGGTCGTCGCTGCACGAGCGGATTGTTAACGAGCTGCGCGACAAAGATTGCCTGCTCAAAGAATGCGCGTGGCTGGCGAGAGGAAGTAATGAAGTAAAGAAGTGCAAAAGTGCGGAAGCACGGAGGGCGGAGCGCGGCGGAAAGGAGAAAGTTTTTTTTTCACTTCATTAATGTATATTTCAACTTCCACCTTTATTATCGGGACGGGAACGTCCGAACCGGAAACTTTCAAACCCGGCGAGCGTCGAAATCACGCCACTTTAAAAACTCCTCGCCGCTGCTGTCGCTGTGGTGCGGGCGTCGGGAAGCGAAGACGTCGACGGAAATGGGGAAAAACGTTTCCAGCCTGCCCGAATGCCCGAACGCAACCGAGACTCGCCCGCCGCCGCCGCGGCCAATACCAAATATCAAATTGAAAGTTACCAGACGTAAACGACAGGAATCAGGAAGCCGCCGGGCGAAAGAATGCACCCGGAGAGGGGAAAAAAAACGCGCGCGCTGCCAGGAAAACAACTCGACCAGATAAAATAAGAAGATTTAAAATTGCGAACGGAAGGAGGAGGCGGTGCGCGGGCGGGCTGGTCGGCTTCCGGCAGGCGGGCGAAACGTCATTGCATTGTTCGCCATCGTGGCAGTAGTTAAAAGTTTGCCGAAACGAGGTGGGAAGCTGGCGAAGAAAAAAAAAAGCGCCCGTCGCACACGAAGTGCAAACGCATAAATGAAGTAACATAATGAAAACGAACTTCTTAAAGTTCCCGATGGGATAATAAACGTAGTGGTGGCAAATGAGACACACGGTGGTGGAAAAATAAATTATGTAAGGGTGCGCGTGCGTGCGGACGCGATCGCAAACGAGCCGAGGTGGCGGCGATAGAAATCAACGACAACAAGCCAAAACACCCCCGCACACAGAGCACAGGAAGGACAAAAAATGCGAGGGGCAAGTAACGCGCTAGACAAAACAAAACACACATGCCAGGCTAGGGGGGGCGGCGGGGACGGCGGTGGCGCGTGCGGATTGGCAAAAAATTGAGAAAAAGTACAGATCATGTCCAGATCCTATCTGACTCCAAGGAAAACGTTATAAAGCGTTGTACGTGGCACGCGTGCGGAATTATCAAAATGAAACGCCGCCACCGCCTCCGTCACCCCCCGCGCGATGGGAGCAAACGTGCGCGGAAAGAGATGAACAACACTCTGGGAAACTGCGCATTGCACGCTGGCAGACTGCAGAGTCTGTGAGGGGAAAAAAGGGCGGCGAGAACCGACTGCGAATCATTGTAACCTGTGTTTGATTGTAACTGTAACACTCTGCCGGCCCCCGAGTCCGAGCACCTTTAATTGGATACAAACGCTTTTACAAGCAACAACACGCAGCAACCCCTAAAAAAATCTAAACATACAAACACATCGCACTTCAGCAAATAAGCACACATTGGGGGTTGGAAACAAGCACAGCACTGCACACAATGGCATAATGAGAGCAACGCATTTCATGAACTTTGTTCCTGGAAGACATGGGATATGAAGTATGATTTGCCAGCACCCAGCACAAAATGATTTGGGCGATGTCATGAAAGCGTAAAACTCGAAATGTGGTCCACGCTGCTGTGTATCATGTTGTCCTGGTGTGCCGGCCGAGGGTCCTACACATGCAGTCGCTTGTTATTATTACAGCCGGGGCGCTGTTGTTCTTATTTAATTTATTTAATAAGTGATTTACGACTACGGCACGTCCGGGCTGACTTACGAGTCTCGGCGCGCGGGCCGAGGCAAAGAAAGCCGGCCGAACGGGGCGCAAACACGCGCGCGAAATATGTAAGTAAATTTTTCGCACGCGGGCGGGCGGGCGGGCGGCGCGACACCGAAGTGCGAAATTTTTACAAAATGTTTTATGACTCTTCGAGAAGACTCGGCGCGCCGACTTTCGGATGGCGCGCGTCGCCAGTCGTCGCTTTTCATATTTTATTCAACGCGGCGCCGCCGCCGTGCGATATATACGCGTTTCTATCCGTCCTGCTGGAACGCCGGCGGCGGCTAGGCATTGCGCTGAATTTTTCAGCGCCGAGTGCATTGTGTGTGCGCGCCTCTTATTAGTTGCCGCCCCGCGGGTTTATTATTTTCGTGTCCGCCCGAACGCACAGCGCCTCCAATAAATAAAAAGTAACGCCAGGTTCGGCGCAAAGTATGAAGCAAATAATTATAAATATATCTTGGCCGTGGTGGAGGCGCAATTTATTTTTCTTTGTTTCGCCGCCGTTCGTTTCTTTGTTACGTTTTTTTTTTCTTCGCCAACAGCCAACATTTTTTACCACACGCTGAAGCCGAGCAGCGTTATTCATCTCCTGTGGAAAATTATGAAAAGCAATATGAAGCGTCCAACTTAATGAACTCGAATAAACTAAAAACACGAACGCCGTGGCTTAACACGGCGCGCAGATAATCACGTGAAAACCTCGGGGAGGACAAACCCCCCGGCGGCGGTGCTGGCGGAAACAAAATAAGGTGCAAGATTGCAGAAAATGTGAAGCCATCGGCGGGATCCGCCGTAATGACCGAATATTTTCCACGCGCAAAGAGACCGCCGCCGCGCGAAGATGGTTACTTATGTACGGCGGCGGGCGGCGAGTTTAACGTGCCGCTAGGTGTGGTGAATGCCTTTGAAGATGGCCGCCCGGATTAGGTTCGACACCGGCGCGGGCGCCTCCGCCACGAAATTAAATTCTTTACGACGTTCCACACTTTTTCTATTTTCCTATACCCCTACGCACACGTGCGCCGCCGTCGGAACAAAAACAAAACACACCGCAAACACGCGCGGTCCAAAAAAAGCTTATCCTTGCGGAAAAGCATCCCTTTTTGGTTGGCGGCGCGCGTGCGGGCGCAGGCAACTAGACTTGTCTACGAGATCGTATCTGAGGTATTTTATTTACTTGCAAGAGTAGAGAGAGCACTTACATTTGTAAATATTTAAATAGGCGGGCGGAGAGAGATATGGGCGCGCCGCGGCGCTGTGATGCAGGTAGGGCGACGGTGGGGGCGGCAGCGGCCGTGAATGGCATAAAGACGTTCGCGCGCGCGCTGCTCACGCCAAGCGGAATTCTTTATGAAGAAATTTACAATTGTGTGCGCGACGCGCCCGGAAGGAGATAAACGCGAAAAAAAACAACGCCGTTGTTGAGCAGGGACAGGCCGCATCGAGTGCAAAGAGTAAATGTTACCAGATTCTTACTGAAATCTATTTGCGGCATTGGCGCCAGCGCAGGCAAATTGCAACGCAAATCCGCTTTTTAGGTGGCTTCTTCGCTGAAAAGTCAAAGTCAACTCCTCATCTCACAAGATGTGCTGATTTTCTACGATTGTAACTCCATACTACGTAGCAACCAAAGACCACACTATTAGTTAACCAAAAATAAAATATTCTGGTATAATAGAGGAACTAATGGCGGAACTAATGGCGGAACTAATTCTCAAAAAGATTGGGATTGCATTTTATAATTCGTTGATGGTTTCTTTTTTCCGACGGAAAATCCTTAATATTTTCCGAACGGGTGTTCGTTCCTCTTTTAACTTTCTTTGCGGGTTCTAATAGGCAGGAAGACGCTGGGGAAGTGTCTTAAAATACATTTTGAAATTTTGATTAATTTTTCGATATTTTGACGGCAAATGCCACGGAAAATCCTTCATATTTCCCGAACGCTTTTTCCTTTTTTAAATTTCATTGCGGAATCGGGAACTTAAAATTGAAGGATGCGTTTAGGAAATATGAACAATTTTCAAACGCGTGTTTTCAGACATTTTGAAAAATTGCTTGACTTTGAAATCGTATTTGGGGTACTTAACTTACCGCCCCCTAGAGGGTGGCAATGGAGTGCAAATTAAAGAACGCATGTGAGGTTTTGTACACAGCTAAAGAAACTTAAAATTGAAGCTCGCGTTTAGGATATATCAACGATGTTCCAACTCGTTTTTCAGAAATGTTGAATAATTGCTTAACTTTGAAAGAATATTTGGGGCACTTGCCACCCCCTGAAGTATCTTTTTAACATACTAAAAGTCTAGAAAAATCAAAACATGCAAAGTGAGTTTCATCTAGTACGGTTTGTCAAATCTCAGTATTGTCCCGGCGCCTCGACAAACACGAATTACCAAATGAACGTTGTATATCGAGACATAACCATTGTTTTTTGACTATTATCACATAATGAACCAAGTTTCATCATAATGGGACCTAACCTGTGGATTTGCTGCGATGGACCAACATACAAAGATACACATCGACGTTGCCTTTTATTTGCGAGGTGGTTCATTTAATAAATTTAGACGAATTTAGAGAATTTTAGAGAATTTAAAGAATTTTCGAAAACTATGGGACAACTATGGGTTTGATCTTAGTTTTCAAGATATCGCTTCTTTTAGGTTTTCTTTTATCAACAACATGATTTCTTTTACTGAACGCCCAATAACTCAAAAATGGGAACAATCACAGTTACGAGCATTATTGGAAAGAGCGTAAAATTTCCTTTTATTTGATATATTTCACAGTGCATGCAAAATGCAACAACACTGAAATACATACCGAAATACGTACTGAAATAGATTTTGGCTAGTGATACAAAACTTTCAGTTGAAAAAATAATTGGCAATTTTCAATGAGCAATAACTCATAAACTTACATAATTGAGAAGAATTTTCATCGTGGTAAGTTGGATGATTTTATGCTCATTTCAGCAATGCTATTGCTTGTACAAAATGATAACAAATTTATTTAGGTACTTAATAAATTTGTCACCAAAAACACGTCCGTAAAATGCGTCGGGTGACCAAAGTGTTCCTCAATTTGAAACCAAGGGAAAAACGCATTGTGCATGTTCAGATTTGCATAGACTTTTAGTATGTCAAAAAGGTACCATCAACAAACTAACAAATACAAACCCGGTCTTTGTGGGAATTAGTGCCACATAAAAACCTATTTTTCATGTCTAGTATAGAATCATGTAGGTGCATGACAAGAACATTTAATGCTAAAAGTGAAATCGAATTTAAAATTCTTGAGGTTCATATTCAACACGAATTATGAAAAGGATCATATTGCAGAGACGAATTATCCTAACCCTGTCCTTAAATATATCCTGGAGTACAAATGTCTATAAAGAAAACTCGGAGATTACAAGGCTGTATGTAAACTAAAAATAAAAAATAAATTACTCATTTTTTAAGCTGAAGCTGAAAACAAATAGAATTTCAAGAATCAGAAAGGAATGAAAATAGCTTAGCTTTACAACGGGGATAAAGAGGATACACCTAATACTCCCGGGTAGTACGTAAAACAAACGTCCAGTCCTGAATGAACACTGCCTCCACCAATTTTATTTTTTGTTTTGCAATAATAGATGTTGACCCTTGAGTTGGCCCGGAGCAAAGACATGAAATCTGCGCAGCGCAGCAAAATAAATCGTCCCGTGGAATATGAATGCGGATGAAAGCGTACGAAGGCGCAAATAACTTGGATGGCGCAAATAAGAAGATAACGAGCGAAAGATGTAGTGCGCCGCTTGCCGCCCGCGCGCAAACAGCGCGACGCCACGCCGCGCCGCACTCCCGAGTTGATGTCTGGATGTCTGCGGTCTGTAGTTGATTTCGGCAGCCTGGTGAGCGCGGAGGTGGCCGCGCACATGTGTGTGTGCGTGGGGAGGACAAGCGAGGCATAAGTCTGCCTCGGCGGCAGTCGGCAGTATATATGAATGTAGTTTCAAGCGTCATTAACCGCAATGTAAATGAGTCAAGGAGTCCGCCGCCGTCGTATCTCCATCGCGCTCTTCCGCCGCGCCGCCCGCGCGCGCTTTCGGATGGCTCGTTTTTCCGACTTGCGTTTTAGCTCCGGCGGCGCAGATATACGTCCTGCCGCCGGCTTGAATTGTAGCCACTCTCGTCCGTCGTCCTTCGCCCCCCTTTTCTGCCGCTCCCAGCGTCCCCGCAGCCATCCCCGCATTGCGCCCCGCTCTCATTTATCGGTATCGTTATCTTTGACTTTATCTTTAGATTCAGTTTATCCGGCAAAGTGTCCCAATCTCTCAATCGTCCAATGGCGACCGCGACCGCAACTGCAGCCGGCAGCCCGATGGCCTGATTTCGCCATCTCCGTGGGGCGCTTTGTCCTTCCTAACCCCTGCCGGGTGGACCGAGCCACCTTTGGACGAAATTCCGTGGCTGCGGTGTATCGAGGCCGACGACAATTCATTTATATTCGAGCGGGCGCTTTGGCTCCGGCATTGTGCGCCGCTTCCCGAGAGTTGCCCGACTTCTACAGACCGTTAAACGACGCTTAACGAACACAATGCACGTGGCGAGCACAGCACGCGCACGTGAACAGTACAAATCTATAAGCAATTGGAGCAAGAAACGCGAATTAAGACCGGCCGAAGAAGACGAAGCGAACGAAAAGGAGGCTCCAAATGGACCGCGCGTAATGGTCAAACAAATTTGCGTCGTCTTGTAATCTTACGCCAGACTGGCTAAAAAATCCGCGCAAAAAGCGCGCACATGGTAAACCCCGCAATTGTTCGAAATATAAACGAAATCAAAATTCTCTACAACAAAAAATCCATGGCCCCTGCAAACACACAGTGAGTGCAACAATCTTAAAGACCAGCGAAAGAATGCATGGAAAATCGCGCGAGAGACGAAAGAAAAATGACACAACAAAAAACCGAAAAACGCAGATTGCGAATCTTATAAATACTTTATGCGTGTGCGACGTCGGTGCGCGCGTGCGGTAGATTAGCGCCGTGGTATTGGTGGTGTACCGGCGGCGGCAAATGTAGATGTTGAATGTCGAGGCGCAAAAAGAAGAATGGGACGGAGCGAGGGAAAAAATTGTATGCGAAAAAACGATGACGGATGAGGAGAAAGCAAATTTATTGCTTTCGGGCTAATGATGTTTGCACGGACAACATTTTCGTCGTTTGTCGCCGTGACGGGCTCGCGCCGGGCGGGCGCAGCGGCGGCGGCGGCGGCGCCCCGGCACGAGCGAGCGCTTTGCAAAATGTGAAATGTGCCCCGGTTCGAAATTAAACCGAGCAGAAAAACCGAAACCGACATTAGCCAGCCACCGCCGCGACGCTCACGACGTTTAACATTTTAACGTTCGCCATTCACTTCTTACGGCACAATGCAATACAGAGGAGGACAGGGAGCGTTGGGAGTGTATACGTAAATAATTTTCAGCGGCACGCGCGTTCGAGATGCCATTAATATTCGATTGCAATACGCTTTTCAGCGCTTTGATTTGAATGAAAACCGCGCGCCGAGAGAAGAAAAAAAGCCTGAAACCAAATCAAATCATTTGCATACCAAGCGGATATTGCACTTAATGTTTGGCGTGCTTGTATTTGTCCGATATTTCATCATGTTGTCTACATGTGTTGTTGTTAAATTGCGCCCAACGGAAGGAAAAGTTAAGTGCGGTGTGGGTGTAATAAATTTTTATTTTTCTTGCAAATTGGCGGTATGTATGTGTGATTGTTATTGTATCTTACATACACTGAGAATTATATCAAAGTAAAGGGCATTTAACGCTCTTCCCAATGA